>OMOU01076761.1:0-10263 GCA_900312585.1 Malacocephalus occidentalis | reverse complement strand
CCGCCCCCCCCCCCCGACACACACGCTCCCTCGCCCTGTCCATGAATTCTTTTAAATGAGCATTATGGGTTTACATCATGAATATGTATTATAGAGAGGTATGTTAGGATCAGAGAAAGTATTACAGTACTAACCATAATATAAGACGTCCACACGTGTGTGTATGGGTGCACAGGCACGCACAAACACACTGGGCTGCAGCAAGATTATGTTTGATGTATTCCAGCACCCAATCACTCAGAGATTTGCCAGTAAGACGGGAAATGTGTCACTTACACACACACACACACACACACACACACACACACTCACTCTCCTAAATCATGTTATGTTGCTCCGCCTCTCCTCTGCTGTGTGTGTGTGTGTGTGTGTGTGTATTCCTCTTGTGGAAGTCTTGCCTTCATCTTAGTCCAGGCAGCGTCCACTTATGCCTCTTAGCTGTGTACTCAACACCTAGAGTGTGTTGTCGTTCAAAATGTGTTTTGTTAAAACACACCCTTTCTATCTCAATATCAGATATATGGGTTGCATGACATTGCATGACCCCATTGTGTTGCTGTTGCAGCAGTGTCTAACGTGTGAGCTCACCACCCCTCTAACCAATGAGAGTGGCCCTGGCTTACCAGGGGGCTAAGCCAATCAGGCGGTCTGAATACTAAACCAGGAAGGAACTTTGCTTGCCTGTAATCCCAAGAAAGGATATAAAACAGTTTGGAAGGTGTGTGTCTTTGCAGTAGGCCTGTCACCAGTCACAGATAAGCAAATGAGACAAATAATTTGAATCTTAATGTTAGTATGTTGTAATACTAGTAGTAATAATAATAGTACATCTTAAAAAATAAAGCAACTGGATCGAAGGCTACATCCACGGTATCATATATTTGTGAATAACAACACTGGAATAAAAATAAATCCTCACATTGATCAAAGAAACACAAAGGGTTGGTTAAAGACTAAATAATAATAGATAGGATCATTACTACCAGATCCAAGCGACTTACTGTTGTGGTTTCCGACCATGAAAAGCATTTTTATTTTGACTGGCATGCATTGATAAGATGTAGACTTAGTTTATGAATGCTTAACGGGTGTGATGTGTTTGTCTTCCGGTGCTTTCATGAGTGCATTAGTCACTGTGTTTACAGTGTTATCAAGTCGGCACATCTGTTGCTATAATCAAGCTCCATTGAAATAGCCAAGAGTGAATAGTGATTGTATAATATCCATACTTCAAATACCATGTAAATACTCATACAGTATGGGTATATATACCCAGTAGGCCCATTGGAAGTAGTATGAAGCATGGGAAGTATAGTATTTAACATTATCAGCCCCTGAAACAGGGATTTCACTGCGTAGGCCTGTAGTTGTAGAAACAGACGTTAAGTTGTGTTTTGCTGCCCTCTAGTGGTTAGACATGTGTACTGTAGCGATAGCCACAGAAATATGTTGAAGAGTACGTTTGCGAATCCCAATGCGAAAAACAAAACAAAAAAAAGACCACAGGGTCAGTAGACAACCAATGCAGTAACCGCACTGCAGAAAATATCATTTTGAAGTGCTGACATAGAAGTGAAACACAAAACCTGCCTCACTTCCTCATACCCGGGACACATGTAGTTCCGTTTCGGCAGAAGCAGCCCGCCGGTCTCCACACGCACACCTCCTGCAACAACAACACACAACATTATTAAACACAAAATAGTTCAGCGACGACGTCCAAACAGGTAAATAACACATCTTTGCTGGTATCGTATTGTATAAGGCAGTCTGATTATAACATTAGCCACTTTGACTTTGAAGTGTCTGTCAATAAAACACATGCAGCTGGGCCGGCCAAATCAAGTTATTGATTCGTATCGAATAGCTGGGCATTTACCCATTTACACTTTATAATATTGCCCAGCCAACTCACTTGTGTAGCCTGCAGAGCTAGATAATTGCTCAATACAACGTTGGCGTTGCGTCACAATCAAAATAATCGCTCTGCATTTCACAATCCAAGCAGAGTTGGCATGTCATTCTAGTATTAATTCGTAGTTAAAATATGAATGCAATCATCTATTTAGTATTGTAGAAATCAGCAATCTGGCTATTGAAACATTCTAACGTTCACATCAATTTTCTAATGAGTTTCTAACAGTCTGTCCTCTCCAAAAATATGTTGTCCGGAAATTTACAAATATAAATAATCTATGATCGTTAGGCTACTTTTATTATTAGTTGCGTGTCCTCTCTCTCCCACACAGTTTTCTATTCAACCCTACTCTATGACGATGCCTCTCCCAAATGGCTGTCGTATTCTCTGTTGGCTCACTGCCATGTGCTACCTGAGCATCCTGGACTCGGCCACCTCGGACCAGAAGAAATGCCGGCTATGGCTCGACTCAGCCGACTGCAGCCACATGAGCCTGAGCAAGATCCCGCAGGACCTGCCCAGCAACATCCAGTTTCTGGATGTGTCCCACAACAAACTGACCGGCCTGCCCGCTGCCTCGCTGGCGCCGTACGGCGAGCTCAGGCACCTGGACGTGGGCTTCAACTCCATCGCCAAGCTGGACGTGTCCCTGTGCCAGACGCTGCCGTTGCTGAGCACGCTAAACTTGGAGAGCAACCAGGTGCACCGGCTGAAGGAGGCGGACCTGAGCCACTGCACGAACCTCACCACGTTGAACTTGACGAGAAACGTGCTGACGTGGCGTACGAAGGAGGGTGACCCCTTCGCTGCCCTCAAGGTACTGATGATGTCGGCGCACGACCCGACCACTGGACTCAGTTTAGCTCGAGAAGGTTATGGTTAGGTGGTCGAGGCTTGGATAGCTAGTGATCAATTCACACCACAGTGGTGCATGAATACAAAGGCCTGTGTAAAAACAAGTACATGTATATGTTCTTATATCGTTACTCATAGGTATTATATAGCTGGTTAGATTGTTATTCTCCATGTATTGTAGTTGTTCTGTAGTTATTGCTGAAGTCACCCTTTAACAATAGAGGAGCACTGTATCATCATCTTTATCAATAAATACACCAGCATGGTCTAAATGTTGCCGAGCACTGAGTGGGAACTAAAATATACATGAATAGATAAGCACATAAATTAATACTTTTTCACTGTTTCCATATTCCACCACCATATAGAGATGATGATAATAATCGCGTTATTAGTAATAGATAACAATGTCCTTATAAACCCCATGTCTCTATTGAACGTGTTGGTCCTCCAATCCATATACCACCACCGTCCCGGCAGGCAGTAGCTCAGGAGGTAAGAGCGGTTCTGGTGTTACCACAAGGTTGCTCATTTGATCCTCGGGCTCCGTCTAGCTAAGCGTGGAGGTATCCCTGAGCAAGACGCTTAACCCTAACCGCTCCTGTTGGTTGTTACCTATATATATCTGCTATATAAATGCAGTCCATTTACCATTGACCTCTCCCATCTCTCTGTTAACCTACTTCACAGAACCTGAAAAACCTTGATGTCTCCAAAAACAAGCTGACGTCAGCCATGCTGGGAATCAAACCACAGCTCCCTAGGCTGGAGTCACTGACGTTGTCCCAGAATGCTATTTCTACCCTGAAAAAAGATGACTTCCACTTCCTCAGTCGCTCATCCCTGCGTGAACTTTACATGTTAAGCCTACCACTTAAAAAGGTACTGACAGGAAGTATCAGTGTCACTCGGTTGCTGACTGATTGTGCGTTTGTGTTTACACTGTGGGAATATGTTTTTTTTAATTGCCCCCTTCTTTATTTGCAGTTTGAGGAGGGATGCTTCAAGCCCATTGCCAATATCACCCTTCTGAATATGGATGGATGCAAACTGAAAACTCTCAGCGAACTGTGCAGAGAGCTGTCAGAGACAGCTATTGGGAACCTGTCTCTTCGAGATACAAACCTTGACACACTCACCAATACAACATTTACAGGCCTAGAAAAAACCAACCTCACAATATTGAATCTATCAAGTAATAAAATGAGGATAATTGGAAAAGGGGCATTTAACTGGCTGCCGACACTAAACATGCTCAGTTTGGAAGACAATACCCTCAGCCACCTGATGAAAGACACCTTCCAGGGGCTCCAGGGTTTGAAGATACTCAACCTGAGACGAGCTTTCGTGAAGCCAGTCATTGACGATTTCATCTTTACCCCATTGGTTGCACTGGAGAGCCTTATACTAGAGCGCATTACATTTCCGCCAATCACAGAAAACATGTTTACCGGTTTGACCAGTCTTCAACAACTTCACATGGGCTGGTGCAGCTGCACATCACTCAGAAATATCACCAACAAAACCTTTGTGTCACTCGCAGCATCCCCGCTCAGGGTGGTTAACCTGGTGGGCACTGCCATCTTCCATATCAACCCCGGGGCCTTTTCGGCCTTTCCAAACCTCACCACTCTTTTGCTGGACTATAATTTCATCAGGCAAACCCTCACAGGGGAAGAGTTTGAAGGGTTGGACCAGCTTGAACATTTGTCCTTCTCCAACAACCACCAGATGGTTGTTCTGAGCTCCAGATCTTTTGTCCAGGTTCCCAGGTTGCGCACCCTGACACTGAGTAAAACCTTGACGGGCACCTTGGACCTAGATCCATCTCCGTTTGGCCCCTTGACGAAACTCTGTTTTCTCGACCTCAGCAACAACAACATTGCCAACATCAATGCACACTTGCTAAAAGGACTTGCGGACCTGAGTGTACTCAAGATGCAGCACAATAACTTGGCACGTATTTGGAAAAGTGCCAACATTGGTGGGCCGGTATTATTCCTCAAAGACCTGGGGAACCTAATTGTGCTGAACATGGACTACAGTGGGCTGGATGAGATCCCTATTAATGCGCTTGCGGGGTTGAAGAGGCTTAAAGTGTTGAGCCTTACCGGCAACATCCTCAACAATCTCAGGGACTCAGTGTTCCAGGACTTGGTATCCCTGCAGGAATTGCATTTAGAGAAGAACCTGATCACAGCCGTGAGGCCTCAGGTGTTCAAACAAGCCATGGAGAACCTCAGTCTGTTGGACATGGGCAGGAACCCGTTTGACTGCACCTGCGAGAGCATCCTGTGGTTTGTGATGTGGTTGAACACCACAAACACCACTGTGATTGGGGGTGAGGACCAGTTCACGTGCAACACTCCGCTCACCTACTTCAACCGCAGTGTCGTGGACTTTGACACAGAGTCTTGCAAAGACTCCACTCCCTTCGAGGCTCTGTACATACTCACGAGCACCACCGTCATCATTGTGATGTTAGCCGCACTTGTGGTTCATTTCCAGGGCTGGAGGATTCAGTTCTATTGGAATGTCCTCATCAACCGCACCTTGGGATTCAGCGATGCCAAGGTGGAGGAAGGGAGGGAATTTGAATATGACGCGTATGTGATACATGCAGAGGCAGACCATAAATGGGTGAAGCGAAGTTTGCTCCCTTTGGAAAAGGAAAAGTTTATGTTTTGCATGGAGAATCGTGATTTGCTGCCCGGCACATCGCACCTGGAAGCCATTGTGGAGAACATGAAGAAATCGCGAAAGATTTTGTTTGTTGTCACAGATGCTCTTCTTAAGGATCCCTGGTGTAGAAGGTAAACATGTTTTCCATGTCATAAATCATATATCTTTGCCAAATGTAACTAATAGCGAATTCAAACGATGATAATAATGAGCAGGGTCTTGCTCATGCCAACAGGTAGACTGCAGACATTGATTCAAGATTCAAGACGTTTATTCATCACATACACATACAGGATGTGCAGTGAAATGAAAAACGGCGATGCCCAGTGAAATGTGCAACAGAACAATACAAATAGCACAAATTTAATTGGTGGGATCAGGATCAGAATAGCCACATTATTTACAGTACTTACAGCACTTATATGAACCTGGTAACATTTTGCTTTGGAGTCACGTGTAGCCAGCCACTACACTTTCCCACTAAACACTTTGACTATATGTTGTAATGAGTACGAGTAATGGACCATTATTAAACAGAGAGCAGGGGAAAGATGAAGTCCAGTGGTTCCTTCTTAAATCTAAGAAACGTTGAGGGCATCCGCTACATCCTGCTTTGATATGTTAGTCAAAATGTGTCTCCTATCTTTCGTTCTTTCACCCTGTAACATGAGTCTTGTTTCCCCTGCGTGTGTTTCTTCATGTTTTTTCTGTACATGTACAGGTTCAAGGCACACCACGCTCTCCACCAAGTGATGGAGACCAGTCGGGACTCTGTGATCCTGGTCTTCCTGCAGGACGTTCACGACTACAGGCTCTCCCGCTCGCTGTTGCTCCGCAGGGGCATGCTGCGTCCTCGCTGCCTCCTCGACTGGCCCGTCCACCAGGAGAGGGTCCCGGCCTTCCGCGAAAAGCTCCGCATCGCGCTGGCCATGACCAACGCGCTGAAGCCGTGATCGCAAACAAGTGGCAGCGAATTGGAATACATTCCGTGTCGTATTTCACACACGTGAAAGTCATGAAACAACAGAATGTATGGTACGCACACAATATACAGGCAATACTGTATGAATCTGCATAGGGGGGACAAGAGCAATGGTATTTAATGCTGTTTTTACATTTGTTGAATATATGCTGTATATATACAGTACATGTAATGAAAACATCAACAAACAACAGTTAGGAGAACTGAACATAATGTGGAGGGGAAGTAAGCAGAAGTACTTGTACTACTAACGTATGGTACATATTCAGAGCAGTTGTATATTGTTTTATATAGTTATGGACACATTTAGGTTCTTTACTCCAAATAATAGTTTTTTTTCCCCGCTTTTGAATACTTTTATTGCTGTTGTAAGATTTTGTTGTCTGTGTGCCATACAGAGTATGAGTGAAAATCAGAACGCTTTTGTATTATCATATCGGCCTGGCCTCACACTGAAATGTTCATATAATGAGCTGCAACCTAGCGTCTTCATATTTGAACAGTAGGTTTTGTATTTTGAAAAGAGTAGAGTCGTCTTGCTGTTGCTTAATGTTAAATGTGATTGCAAACCTCTATACCAATGCGTTCTATTCAATCTCCATATACTTACTACGCCATCACGCCTGTTCTTTACCAAACAGTAAGTTATTTATATGACACCCACCCACACACATAAATGCCCGTTGTCTGACAGTGTGTGCATTATCCACATCATCGGGGGGGATAAGGCTTTACGGTGAAACGTGACAAACAAGGTGGAGGTCATACAAAAGCAAAATGACCTCCAGGTAATTGGCACTTTAACATAATGATTTCCGATAACCGCTCGAACTATACAGTGTTCACGTGCAGCAGAATGTGCATAGGTGTTTGTATAATAAAAAAAAAGATCCTATGTACTTGATATCAGTTTGTTTTCTACTGTGTGTAGGTGTAGAATGGAGGCCAAAGATAACAGCTGCCAAGATCCAAAGAGTGCGGTCCAAATGGGGGGAAAAAAACGACGGTGTATATTGCGGCCTCTGTTGTGAACGTCATGCTGTTTGGTTGTAAACTCTCCTGCGACCATAGTCTCTTTGCTCTATTGCGGCCAACGAGAGGTGAGGGCAAACACACCAAGATCCAAGAGTCCAACTCGCAAATCGAGACACGCAATCATACAAGCGAATATCTATTGCCCCCGCCGACACACACCACCAACGACCTGAGCATGGCGGCTCTGTTGGGTGGGCTTTCCGTGGCTTTAGCGGTCACTAGCGTCTTCGTGGCGTTCCTGACCTACTTCACCTACCGCCTGGTCACCGGTCACCTGCTCCAGAGGTACCAGATGAAGTCTATTCCGGAAATCGGACGCTCGCTGCCTATCATTGGACATGCGCTGATGCTGAAAAGGAACGCCGGCGGTGAGGAACCAGCGAAACAGCACTTTTTTCAGGCCAGTCAGGAACCCCTTGGCGGATAGAGGAACAACACCAGCTGGACAATCGAAAAAGTGCGCATGCATTTTAGCATGGTCACTATAACAACATATTTTTGTATAATTTATTACACTGTGTAAACACTGAGTGATACGTTTATTAGCTGACACGTATGGTTCTTAAGACATTTACACATGATATGATATGATATGATATGACATTTATGATATCTGAGTGCCTCAGTGATATCTGATTATATCTGAGTATCTCAGTGTGATGGCCCTGTTGTGAGTGGCAGTGGCACACTGCTTGGATGGGTGTTGTCATGAGGCACAGCATCACATTGTCTTTAGTCTGCAGTCTTGAACAGTTGACCGAACGACATTATGTAGCCTGGTGGTGGTGGCTGCTATGGGTCGAATAGAACCCGAATGTCTACGGGTAGGTAGCCCAAATGTAAGCGTCCTTGAGCAAGATGCCTGACTTGTACTTGCCGCCTAAATAACATGTTTGTGTTCTCATTGTACCTCATGTTCCTTTGGAGACTTACAGCCTGTTCTATTCTATATATTTGAATATTTCTTTCAGAACAGATTTCTTCAACCAAATTATTGAGGCTACAGAAGAGTTCCGTAGCGCTCCGCTGTTGTTGGCTTGGATCGGACCGCTCCCCATGCTGATGCTCTACCACGCGGAGACCGTGGAGGTACATTTAATTCAGTACCTATAGTCTACCTTGTTTTAGAGTGTGCAGTACTACAATTCAATACAAATAATAGAATACAATGACTTGACTATTGTACATGGATTTAGACTCTTCTGAACAACACAGTTCACATGGACAAGGCCTACGCATATGATTTCCTTCACCCGTGGCTCGGCACAGGTTTACTTACAAGGTAGGTACAGTCACAGACACATGACTGCTTGGCTGACTACTTTGACGACTGTCACGTCATTTAAATGATAACCAACATCACACTCAGAATCAATACAGCCAGCAAGAATATTGGCACTGCATTAACAGAAATACCATAACAAACTAAATATCCCAGCCCCCATGGATACTACTGTGTTACATTCACATCCAATTATTTCTGTACCTTTTTGATTTTTTAAATTTTTTATAAAATGTATTCTTAATCCATATCGGATCCACATTGTTACGCACGCACGCACGCACGCACGCACGCACGCACGCACGCACGCACACAAATGGTGGCCGAACATGTGACAACAGTGCTGGCCGCGCTGTTGGTCAACATGTCAGATGCGCTAGCTTCCAATCGCTTCAATTACCTTGTACCTCCACGTGCCGTCTCTCTCTTCCTAGTACTACTAATATTACTCCTATTACTACTACCCCTCTTCTCACATTAAAACCCACCCACCCACCTGTGGCATATACTACAGCACCACCATGTCTCCATCCTTGTCAACAACCATCCATTATCCACCTACAAGCCTCCATAATAAACAAATAAACATACATACAGTAAGTGGGTATATTTCGCAGACAGCTCATTATTCCTATAATGAGCTGCAACCTTGCGGAAATAATGTCTCAATATTTGAACAATAGGTTTTGTATTTTGAAAAACAGACCACACCATGACTTCTGTCGCCCATCCTTGTCAATAACCCTCCATTATTATAACTACTAGGCATGATAAACAAACATATTTATGTATGATGCTGTTCCATAGGCGATTTCTCTCCATTACCTTGTCAACCCAGATATTACAATGTTTTCTTAATCTGTATTTCTTGAATACAGATATACACATGGTTCCAAATTGAATCTACATACAAAATAATATTCAAGATAATTTTGATCTCTGTCTTATGGGTTTGGTTTTGTATTGCTGTCAATGTTACTGCTTTATCCCTGTCCCTTTCACAAGCCAATCCCCCCCAAAAGCAATCCGGCCCGTGGATACGTGGACGGATTAAGCGTTTGCTCTAATGCAACGCTGCCCAAACCGCCACGCTGAAAATGACCTCCCTCTGGAACTAACTCCCCCTAGCGGAGTGTAGTGGTATCACACGAACCTCAAAGACCCCTTTTAGTAGTAAATATGGCTTTTCATCATCAGGACACAACTATGTTCTGTTGTATAACATGTGATCCAGATGAAATGCAGCATGCATTGAAGCATGCCATACACACGGTGTGTACTTTGGTCAGGTGAGGCAACATTTCTTTACCATTATCCATTAACCACTATGTTTTGCTTTATCTCACGACAATCATTATTTACGAATCACATCACTTAAACAACCTTTGCTACAGCTTTCTAGGTTTGTTTTTTTGTGTTGACATGATATATATGTATATATGTATATATGATATGTATATATCTGCCCCTGGAAGGAGGGATCCCTTGTGTGTGCTCCGTCACAGGGAT
>OMOU01076760.1:0-10817 GCA_900312585.1 Malacocephalus occidentalis | reverse complement strand
CGCCATGCTCGGTTATTTGCTTTGCGTTGTGTGGAGAAGTGACATCATTTGTTTGGCTTCGAGACTGGAAATTACGGAACAGTGACGTCAATTGCCAACTTTTCAGTTACCGGTAGTTACCGGCACATTCTTGCAGAGTTGATGTTGCAAAGCACGGCAGAATTACTATTAGTAATATTAGAAAATATCAGTGTGTGACGCTTCCCCTTTAAGCTTCTTGTGGTTATCATGTGTGTGTCGCTATAGGTACCGGCAAGAGGCGTGGCATCCTCTGACGCTGCCGGTGGGCCTGCCCTGCAGTCACGTGGTGCAGAGGCTGGTCCTCATCTTCTCCGATGCCAAGCAGCAGCTCTGGGTTCTCCTGGTGAACGGTATTCCCTTTACCTCTGGTGCTCCTGTGATGGCAGGAAAATCAAACCATAAAACAACCCATATTTAGATGAAAAGGGATATAATGGTGATATAAAGTGCAGGAGCTGCAATCTTTAAGTGCTCCAGAGATGCCCTGGTCGGCACATTTCTTCTTCAGATGTAAGAACACATGTTTTTCAGTTGGTTATTTCTGTGGAAATGAAAATAGTGAAGCAAAATGATCACCCCCATTAATCCAATCGCAATATCTGTAAAAAATTATCGCAATGGGTTCCATAGTATAGTGATATGGAGTATATATGATTATGTTTGACTGAAAATCTTGTGTGTGTGTGTGTGTGTGTGTGTGCATGCGTGCGTGTGTCCCAGCTCCCACACTGCCCCCCCACCTCCCCACAGCGGGGGCAGTGAAGACCCACTCCTTGATGTGGGCCTCTAACCTGGTGGTGCAGGAGGCCCTGGGGCCCCTCTACTATGACCACGATGTCACCGCACTGGGCGTGCTGGGCCTGCAGCACCAGCACCAGAAGCAGCAGCACCACCACAACGGACGCTGCGATGGCGTCTGCTTCAACATGCTGGCACAGCTGGTGCCGGACAGGGTACAGCGGAACCGGGACGGGGAGCGGGTGGAGGTGACAGAGCCCCGCGAGCCTCCACCCGTGGAGAACCCTAGTCGGTACACTTGGCACCGCATCCAGAGCCAGGCGCTGACAGATAGCATCCTGGGCAAGATGAGGAACGCATGCACCTTGCCTATTCACAGTCTGTACTGACGGGGCTTCTGGGGGATGTAGTCATAGTGGAAGAGTTCTCTTAAGGAACGTTTGTCCTAGTGGAGGAAAACATTTGAGACGTTGTACAGTTCTGCCAAATCAATATTCAAGAGGCTATTTATTTGATTTGGTAGAGTATTGAGGATGGGTGTAAGTCATAAGGTAGGAGAGTCAACTATTTTATTGTATATATATTCAACATTAGGTTGAACTTCAACTGAAAAACTAAGTAGAGATGCTAATACGAATAAAACTAATAATGTGGGCCTTTCTATCACATTCAATTGCATGTGTCTGTGCCTGTTTGTTATGCACTAGGCATAACAAACAATGTACATACACATACATAATGCTCCCGTGTAGGCTGTACAAAGTGCATATGTATATGATTACAAATGTATGTAAACAAATTAAACTATATTGAAATGTCTTGGTCGATTTTCCTTTCATGACCCTCTGATTCCACGAGATTCGTCTGCGTTCCATTACTTCAGCCACGTGTCAACGGAGATGTTCGCCACCACTCTAGTCAATGTTTGTTATTCCACCAGCTGCGAAGCGTCGCGTTTCAGAAGCATCCTAGAAGCGACGCCACGGATGCACTTCTGAGACAGCAGTCAACGGGCCAATCAGGTAGCACGGGGAGCTCCTCGCTAACCCGTCCACAACAGATCAACAAACTAGGGAATAACAATAACGGTATTCATCCTGTTAACAGGTCCTGTATTTGGCAATATAAGAAATAATGGTGAGGGTCATTGTATTATGACTGACTACTACTAACAACTAATAAACAGCCAACAGACTTCAATGCATAGTCATAGTGTAAGATGATATTTTTTATTTTGGGGATTACCTTCTTGCATTATATAATAATCTATTATATAATGCAATGTCATTTGAAGTGTAGTATATTGTTATATAATATGGTGCACTTACCTGTAAGCTTAGTTATGCTTACGACTGGCGGAGTGATATAATGAAGTGAAGTGATGCATCACATTGTCAGTGTTCAATTGGCCTACGGTGGAAGCGGACATTAAAGTGACTAAGAAACAGAAGAAGCTGACAGCGTGCTCTTGCTTTACCCACGACCCAAAAGTACTTAAGTAAATGTAAATGGACATAAAAAACGAGGGAAATCATCAGCATTTATAACAATGTAGGCCAATTGTGCATACAATGGATCATTGGATCACTGTAAACACCCACGGTGTTTACAGTGGTTACTAAGGGCAACAGAAGAGGACGTCTTTCCAACAGGAGGGCCAAACTTACACAAAGGTCACTATCCCTAGTTTACTATCACGTCGGTAGTTGCAGCTGTTTAAAAGTTAGTTCTGTTCTATTGCGGGTAGAATCGTTTCGATCTGTCGTTTCGACAGGATGGCCAATGTGCGGATCTCGGAGCGGCTACCGGCGTTGCTGGACCCCGACCTGGCCTGTGCTGCCTACGGGTGCTGGGCTGTGCCAAGGCTCGTCACCGCGCTGCAACATCCGGACATGCTGGCTCGGCAGCGGGCTCTAGCAACGCTCTGCGAACTCGCACACGACCCTGAAAAGGCCTTCCAAGCCATTAGAAACGGTGACTGTATAGATCATACATATAATCCTTTCTTTAATATAATTAACAGAAAGCACTGCTGTCTGTACCCTGTGAATTTATTCTGAAGAATGAAAGATTCAATACATCGTTACACACATCGTGTGCGTGTGTTGCAGGTTGTCTGCAGCACATGGGGCGGTTGCTGCAGGACCAAGAGGCGTCGATCCGGACCAGAACCACGGAGTTGCTATTGGTTCTGGTCGCCCACAGCTGCGGCAGGTCGGCTCAGCTTCTATTGGGCTTTTTATCTTAGATATAGCTTATTCATACATGACGGAACCAAAGTATGTGTGGAGTATTCTATTCCCACTTATAAAACTGTAAGCATGTTCGCACAAAAATGAAACGAAAATGAGAAAAATGAAGTGCCTGAGACTCAAAGTGATTATACTCTTTATATTATACTCTATGATACTCTCGTTATCAAAGGAATAATAACACACTTTTGTAAGTAATTGAACTGCATTGTGTAATTTCCAATTAATGCAGCCATTTTCTCATTTCTCATGTCGGCTACATTAATGAATAAAAATCCACTGACATGCACTACCAATTTAGTATACTCCAACCCTGATTTTAACACCCTCTATATGTATTTGATATACTGTATGTAAAACAATGAACTAAATAAACATTGTTTGCATAATGATTGACACAATTTCACACAAACAAGAAATGTCTGCTATTATCTGCCTTCTCTTAGTCCTCTGTTTGCATTGGCGCATGCATTGCATTGCTGGTCACTGACCAATGAAACGACAGTCCTCTTATTCTGTGTGTGTTTGCGTTTGTGTGTGTGTGTGTCCTCCATCTAGAGAGGCCTTCCTGTGCTGTGATGTTCTCTCTCCTCTGGCTACGCTGATGGAGGAGCAACATCATGCCTGTAAACTCAACGTTCACCGGACCCTCAACCGACTGGCCAACTTCCCCTCAGGTAGCCTACCGTGGCACCGAAGCAGCAGACTTAACCCTGTAGTTCTCATGCAGAATAACAGACTGGATATGTAGTTAACAGACTGTTCTTGTCGTTTTAATCCAGAATTACCGAACCATCAGACTAATCCTGTAGTTGTGGTGTAAAATAACATTCTGTAGGTCATCCTTCTATTCTATATTAAAAGATCCAGACACAAACAATTGTAACCCTGTGGTTGTATTCCAGATTTAAAAAACCGGAATCCTATGGTTCTACTCCAGATCAAAAGACTAATCAAATGAAAAGACTGACCATAAAATAACCATAGGATTGGTCTTCCATCTGGATTGATTGTTCTTTTATTCTGGATTATAATGTATAATCCAGATGGAAGACTAATCCTATGGTTATAATCCAGATTAAAAAACAATCCTATGGTTTTAATCCAGATTTTAAAAAAAATCCTATGGTTTTAATCCAGAATAAAAGATGAATCCTAATGGTTCTGTTTTTCCAGCTGCATCCTCAATCGTGTCTCTGGGCCTGGTGCCCCGACTACTGACGATGGTCACCAAGGAGGAAGACGAGGGCATCCAGACCCTGCTCCTCTCTACCATCAGCCTGTGTGTGAGGGTGAACGCGCTGTGCGCCCTAGCCTGCCACGGGGTGGGTGTCCTGGGCCAGCAAATCTCCAAGTCCTGCCTGGAGGTCCGCCGGGCTGCGCTGAGCGCTCTGCTGGCCATCAGGTAAAGCAACGCTCTGATGAGGAGTGACAGCTGCACCCCTGGTCTTGCATATAGTCATTGGTGTGTGTGTGTCTCCCCAGTGTACCACTGGAGGGGAAGGAGAGGGTCTGCGATGGGGGTCTCCTGCCGGTGCTGGTGGGTCTGCTGTCAGACCCGGACCCCGAGGTCCAGAGCAACGCTGCTGGTACTATAATGAACACTGTCATCACGACTAAAGGTACACACACACAAACACACGCATTGAGAGACTAATTAGATCTGGACTCCCTAATTAAACTCCTTCTTTCCTCTCCTCTCCTCTCCTCTCCTCTCCTCCAGGTAAATTCCAGGCTCTGTCGGCGGGGGCCCTCGCTCCTCTCCTGCTCCTGGTGTCCAGCAGGGAGCAGGCTGTGTGTCTCAACGCTCTGAGGGCCCTCACGGCACTCGCTGAGGCCCCTAGCGGGCGGCGCCAGCTGTTGGACCACGTCTCGGTGCTGAACAGTCGGACCGGCGTGCAGGAGGAGCCGGCGGTCCGGCGGGCTGCACACAGTGCGCTCCAGGTCGTTACCTGGACGCCATGATGGGCCTCTGATTCTCATTAAACTCCCTGGCTAATCATCCACTGCACTAACCTGTTCTTTCTACTTTTCTCTTCCCTCTTTGCTGCTTCTGTTTTCCAACACATTAACATGTTCCAATCCCCAACGTACCTTTTCTTACCCTTTTTACTCCTTGTCTCTTTTTCTTTCTGTTTCATTCTCTTACTTAACTGTTTCAACTGTCCTACACTTAGGCTTCCCTTGGGCCAGCCAAGTTCTTCCCAACCTTTAATCGATCTAGTTACATCACCTAGTTATACTTAGTTATAGTTATACTTTTTCCATTACACAATTTGGATTCCTTGGTTCCGGGTCGTTGTCTTTACTGAGACCCTTTCCCATGTTTAGTCTTTTACTTTTACCCCTCTGCACTCCCACTGCACTCCACCATCTACTCGCAATAGTCATCACTATTGGTCCTTGGTGCGATTTCCCTAGTGCTTGTATGCAATCCCAAAACCACCCGCCCAACAGATTTCCTCGCAATAGTCGTCACCACTGGTCCTCTATCTTATGTGTATCTAATGTACATCTACTTGCAATAGTCATCCCTATTGGTCCTTGGTGCGATTACCTATCGCACTCTGGTTATTATTTTTAATAACCTCTTCAATGGCCCAGTTTCACACCAACACACTGTTTTCATCGCACCATTCAGTGGCTTAGTATCACATCAGCACACTATTTTCCTCAATTGTTGACTAATTATTCATTAGCATGGATTCTCACCGTATTTCATGAGTAGATCGTCGATTTTCCGGAGCCCCTCACGAGCACCATCGTCGACTCTTCCAGTGAAGCTCGCAGGGATGATCGGTCAGTCGGAGGGTCCTCGGGGAGAATGGAATCACTTCTGACACCCAACGCCAATGATGCTGTCTGTCTCTGTTACTGTTTATTAAATAAAGAGTCATCCTTTATTAGAGGTTATACTTGCTTACTTTATTAAAAAGACATAACATAGCATAGAATAGATCAGGACCCTGACCGGGAGTTGTTCCACGCTTACTCGTAGAGAGCTCGTAGAGAGAAGTCCAACGAACACAGTTATCTGGTCATATTTATGGACCTTTGCCTGCTGCAGAGAGGGGCCCGGAGCCTGCTGCAGAAAGGGGAGGCTTCACGTGTTGTTTTCCTTTGCCAAGGCGTGTCTGTGTACGTGTGCTGTACCTGTTGAAAGGGGAAGGTGTTTTCCTGTATCACACATTTTCAAGGAGGACATCAGACAGCAGAGTTATTGTGTCGCTCAGTGAGAGGAGGGGTCCTCCCTTATGGATGCTGGTGTTTTCACAGATAAGGTGTTTTTAATTAAAAGGGAAGAAGACCATGACTGGTACCATTTTGTACTGGACGAGTGATTCACTTCATAAGTTCACTTCATAAGTTTATGTCTGACACGTCATGTCATGTGGTAAGCTAGACAGAACAAAAACAATATGTGCAGTACAAATATAAATGCAGAAATGTCAAATATTTCACACGGCTGTATACGATATGGTGATTTTCCATTACACTACTCACAGTCAGATCGTGTTGGTATTTTCCGCATCCCGTCCGTCCTGAATTCCCTCCTGCCTGTTGACCTGGTGTTCCCTGTCTACCTGCCTTTCCCGGTTCCCCGGTTTCCCCTGTTTTATTCTACACTACCTGGATTATCATTTATGTAAATACGCCCAGTAAAGCCCCTTTTCCCCGTCACGCTTCTCGTTCTACTGTGTCTGCACCTGGGTCCTACGTCCAACTATAACAGTTACGATCTGGCCACGATGGACCCAGGAGACAGAACGGGATTCCGCCGAGATCCGTCAGCCGATCAGTAAACAAGGTGAGTTTTTGGGCCAGCAACAAGGTTTCATACGCTCTCTCAGGTAGGGTCACCAGGCCATGTCGAATTTACGTCAAGGGGCCCGGAATGTGTCGGTTCGTTCTCCACCGCCGAGGGTCTACGAGCCCCGCCGACAGTTGCCGAACGGCCCAGAGCTCGAGCCGATGCAGTTGGGTAGAGCACACATCAGGAGCGGGACCGTCGAATCCGTGCCAGGGCTTGCCTCTACTGCGGTGAGATGGGACAATTCCTGAACACTCGCCAGGTAAACGTTCGTCAGTAGTGGGAGAGATCCTGACGAGTCGAGCATCATGCACCCCTCTCTCACCTCCCCAGCTCAATACTACCCTCTTGTGGGGCACTCATTCCCGTTCCCTACCTGTCCTCATTGATTCTGGAGCTGACGTAAGCTTTATAGATCGGGCAGTGGCAGAGCAGATGGCCATTGACACGGAGCCTCTGAATGCGCCCCTAGAGGCCAAATGCCTAAATGGCACCCCACTAGCTTGGATTACCTATGGCTCTGTGTACATGTGACTCTTTTTCTTTCTGGCAATCACTAAGAGAGACTTCCATAGTTCCATGGTTATGGACACACACAATCCATGTCTGGATTGGAGCACAGTTCGTATTATTACTTTGAGTTAGTTTTGTCATTCTCATTATTTGGTTTCTGCCCCTGCCCCAGCTCACTCAATTTCACCACCCTCGCTGGAGACTATTGATTTGTCCTCTATTCTGGAGGCTTACCACAAATTTGCCCAGGTGGTCAGTAAGCAGCATGCCATATTATTGCCGCCTCACCATCCGTATGATTGCGCCATCGACCTCCTCTCTGGTGCATCCCTCCCCAGTAGTAGGTTATATAATCTCTCCAGACCCGAACACGAAGCCACGGAGGGGTATATCAAGGAGTCCCTGGCAGCAGGCATCATCCGTTTTTTGTGGGGAAGAAGGGCGGGGCTCTGTGTCCTTGTATTGATTTCCGGGGTATGAACATCTTTACTGTTAGATTCGATTCAATTCAATTCAACTTTATTGTCATTGCACAGAGTACGCATGGACAGAGTACAACCAAATGCAATTAGCATCCAACCAGAAGTGCAAAAGTAGTAGCAAAAGTGCAACAGTAGAGCGGTTAAATGACTAAATAAATATATATACGTGTACGCTATACACTGAGTATAGGCAGTATAGGCAGAGATATACATTGAGGTATGTACAGTATGGACAGAGGTATACTCAGTGGTGCTTGTACACTGGGGTGTACAGAGGTGTACAGAGGTTTACAGGAGGCCTAGTGGAAGATGCCGTTCAACATACCTATGGGGCATTTTGAATATCATGACCAATGCCCCTGCCATTTTCCAGGCCATGGTAAATGATGCACTCATGTTCAATTGTTTTGTGTTCGTTTATGGCTCCTTGATGACATCCTGATTTTCTCCCGTAACCTCGCCAAGCATCGGCGGCATGTTAGCCAGGCACTCCAGCGCCTCATTGAGAACACGCTCTTCATAAAGGCAGAGAAGTGTGAGTTCCATGTACCCAGGGTGTCGTTCCTCAGGCACATCATCGCCGAGAACCAGATCAGCATGGATCCGGTCATGGTGTCTGCTGTAGCTGAGTGGCCTGTGCCCACCAACTGCAAGCAGTTGCAGTGTTTCCTGGAGTATGCAAACTTTTAGCTACAGCCGTGTTGCAGCCCCTCTCACAGCACTGACTTCCACCTCCATTCGGTTCCACTGGACCCCAGAGGCGGAGGCCTCATTTGGGGATCTAAAATTGCGGTACTGTTTCGCTCTTGTCCTCGTCCAGCCCGACATTGCCTCGCAGGTGGGAGCGGTTGAGAGAAATTAGGATATGAGCAACCATGAGCTCCACACCGTAGTGTTGGCACTAGAGGAGTGGCACCATTGTTTGGAGGGAGCTGACCAGCCATTCGTCATATGGACGGATCACCGTAATCACACCTACCTACAGTTGGCTAAGCAGGTAAATCCATGTCAGTGCCGTTGGGCGTTTTTTTGGGGGCATTTCAATTTCACCCTGGCCTACTCACATTGTATCTGATAGAGGTCCCCAGTTCATATCTCAGGTCTGGAGGGCGTTCTGCAAGGTTCTGGGTGCCACAGCTAGTCTGTCCTCCGGTTACCACCCACAGACTAATGTGCAGTCCGATCGGGAAAATCAGGAGATGGAGGCGGAAGAGAAGATTATGGAGGAGGCGATTGCCCCTTCGTTCTAGGCTCACATGCGTCAGATTTGGAGGATCTGGAAAGGTGTCCGTAAGGCCCATGTACTCGTCCACTCGGTCCCAGACCCAGGCTAACCGCCGCCGTGCCCCAGCCCCCATCTACACTCCTAGACAAGAGGTATTGCTTTGTTCAAAGGACCTGCCCTTAAAGGTAGACTCCTGGAAACGTGCCCCCCGTTTTGTTGGTCCGTATGTCATTGAGTCCGTAGTTAACCCTTGTGCTATACTCCTCAAGCTCCCCTCCTTCCTTCGTGTTCACCCTACCTTCCATGTGTTCCAAGTCAAGCCGGTCTCCTCACGTCCCCTGTCCCCCCCAACTCCTCAGCCTGGACGTATGCCGTCGCGGTCGGGGAAGCAATACCTGGTGGACTGGGAGGGTTATGGTCCAGAGGAGCAATCGCAGTCCCGGGTCCTGGACCCATCCCTGATCTGGGACTTCAACTGCCAACAACCACCCACTACCAGGCCTATGCCAGGTGGCATCTGTAGAGGGAGGGGCACTGTCATGCCCTCCACTTCGACCTCCTGGTCTTCACTCTACGTTGTGTGTGGGTGTTTGGTGGACGCTCCCTGGCTAATCATCCACTGCACTCACCTGTCCTGTCTGTGACACCTGCAGCTCATCATCTCATCAAAAACCAGCATAAGAACCCTGGTTTTTCATCTACCATCAACCATGTTACCACTGGATAAAAAACATGATCAATTCTGGCTTTTGTCTTTAATAGTAAAAGTGACAATCGGCATTCATTTCTTGGACAAACGACTCTACAGTAATCACAGTATTCTCTGCAGACTTTTTATCTGAGATTTTATCCGATCAGCACTGATGAACGTGTCGAATGTGACACCCCAGAAAACAAACAAAGTTTGTCTCCTGGCAATCCACTGGCAACGGGAAAGGAATCTGTTGGCTATTTTTAGCAGGTTTCCCGTGTTTAAAAAACCTGCATATAGTCGCTAATCTTGGTGGAAAAGCGGGTTATATCATTATCTACCTCTCTCTCTTACCTCACTTACAATGTCTCTACAGTGACCCGCATATGATGGAAAAATCTCAACACTTTATTCACTCAAAAGGTTTGATGCCAGGAGTTTCTTGCTAGAAGGATGTGGTAACCAGTGAAGAAATGTTTTGTCTTCACTGGTTTGATTCGTTTCATTCATCACAACATGTAAAGACCTTTACAAATCTTTACCCAGGAGGCCTTGGGGCAGATGCTCTGATCTACTGTTTTTGGCCCACTCTTTATATTCTTGTCTTTATCAAATTAAGGCCAGCGGGTTTGAATAAAAACATTGCCAGACCAGCTTGGCCTTCCAGGCGTCCAGTCAGTCGGTGTGGTGTGTAAGAGGTGACAAAAGCCCAGCAGTCAGCCTCACTCCATTGCCATGGCAACAAATAAAGTCTGACATAAATGGTGAAAGAGGCATTTCTTAGATTTTAAAATAAACTATTGCGGTATAGACGGTTGGCTGCAAAACACAATACATGATTCAAATCATACTACTTCATACTGCATCATACTGCTACTATATAGCATAGGCCTAATATTTAGGCTATAGATAATTTGAGCAATTTATGTATAGTTTTGTTTTTTTCTTGAGAGCACATTCTCTATAGAAAAAAGCTCATATGAATAATAAATAATAATAAAACAAAATCAAATGTAAGTTCTATATCTTATTTCATGCTCCAATCTGAATTAATTTGTGTCGTTAGATTTCAAGCTGTTTATTA
>OMOU01076746.1:0-10124 GCA_900312585.1 Malacocephalus occidentalis | reverse complement strand
ACTCAGTAAGGAAACTTCCAAAGCAAAAAGAAGACTATTCAAACAGGGCTCCGGACTCTAACCAGGGCCGGGTTGAGGCTGCTCGAACCGGCCGTCTAACACACACTCACACACTCACACTGGTGCCCACGCACACATGCACACACACACACGCACGCACGCACACACACACACACACACACACACACACATTTCAAATAAATTGTTAATCACAGTTACAGTCTCAAAGGGCTTCAAAGAATGTTTGTTAATCTCATCTCTCGTTCTTTCTCTCTTTGTCTCTGTGTCTCTCCCTCTCTCCCTCTCTCTCTCCCTCTCTCCTCCCAGACTCATCCCCCAGCAGCAGTAGCACCCCTGTGTCTGGCTGCAGCTCACCCAACGACACACTGCCCAGTGAGAACGGACTGCATGAGGTGAGAGCACACACACACACAATACATGTCTGTACTGAAGTGAATATATATATATATGAAGCCAAAGTGAATATAATTTATGTTGCTGATGTGATTATTATGTGATTATTAGTCATGGATCAGTTTTAACGCCAGAGCGCACATTCACATTATCATGAAAAAGAAACCAAGTAAAAGGATTACATGAAGAACGCATTCACTTCTTCATCTTCATGTTTCCTCCAACCCCCCCTGTGGCGTTGTCCCCAGGCCCAGAGGCTGCTGATCCAAGATGGCTGCCTGGCCAGCTTCACCGTCCAGAGCTCCTCCACCCTCCCCACCATCACCCTGGGCCTGCCTGCTAACTCTAGGGTGAGCCTGCTAGCGCGCTAACCCCTGTGATGAACCCAACTTACCCACAGACGGGAGATCTGAGAGCTATCATTTGAGTGCCATTCTGCCATGGGCGCTCTTAAATCCAGGCTGGAAACCTACGTTTTCAAATCTAAATTTGACTATCGTGCCTGTTACATATCCTATCGCAGGAGGCAGTAGCTCGGGAGGTAAGAGCGGTTGTCTGGTGCCCGGAGGGTTGCTGGTTCGATCCCCAGGCACTGCCTAGCAAAGTGTCGAGGTGTCCCTGAGCAAGACACCTAACCCCAACTGCTATTGAGTGTTGTTACCTTACATGGTTGGCACCACCGTCGGTGTGTTAATGGGTGAATGGGAGGCAATACTGTATCGAGCTTTTACAAAAACGCGATATAAACGCAATCCATTTACCATCATCTACTGGTTTATGTGTTCATCATGCTGTACGTCGCTCCTTTGACCTGCGGTGTGGTTCCCATGCAGACGGACGGGGACCTGTTCTCCCTGAAGCTAGCCCGAGGGCCGCTGGTCACAGCCAGGGGCTCGCCTGCCTTCCTGCCCCTGGGGAGGGAGGAGCAGGCCGGGCAGCCGTCCTCCCACCTCCAGCCCCTCATCATCCTGGAGCCCTCCGGACTGATGCACACTGGTGAGACACGCCCACACTCATTGTCACTCACACACATTATCACACATTAACACTGCCTCTGTATCCTTATATATATGAACACTAGCCCTCCCCCTAGTGGGCCTGTGGAGTAGTGAAGGCCATAAGTTCATTACTCGATGTGTTTTTAGACTACAAGATAATTTAGGGAAGTTGTCATAACATGTACCCTCATCCTAATTGTATGTATAGCATCAGATGTTTATAGTCCCAACAGAAAATACACTTTACTGTATCAAACATTTAACATTCCAGCCAGTAAAAAAAAACATAAAACGAGTTATTTACAAGAGGTACAATTAAGCTTATACAAACTCTTGGCTTAACTTTTAGCATTGCCAAAGCATACCAAAACAAACAAACAAACAATAATTTAATAAAATGCAATATTGAAATACAATTAAACATTCTAACTGTTAGTAAATGAATGGATGTCAAAACAAATGAATGAATGAACGCAAAACAATCAAATCATCATGTGTACTCCCTTACATTCATGCATTCATGCATTTCATTATTCAAGAACATCTCTCCTCCTCTCTCTAGTTCCAGGCCTGGGCCCCATGCCGTTGCAGTTCGCCCCCCAGCGGGACCACCTCACCCCAGGGGCCTCTCAGCCCCACCGGCCCCTCAGCCGGACGCGCTCAGAGCCCCTGCCCCACAGTCAGCGGGGGGCCCTCCACAGCCACCTTCTCCAGCAGCAGGGCTCCCAGCTCCTGGAGAGACTGAAGCAGCACAACCACCTGGGGAAGGTAGAGAAACACCACCGCCACAGGAGGAAATGTGATGTCTGCTTATACATTATACATACATACAACTAGATTAGATTAAATCAATTATTTGTCTTTGATATAAAACATACACTTCTGGAAGGCAAATGAGCAAAATAGCTATATTAATTTGACCTATTTCATACCATAGGCATTTTCATACGAGATTTCATTCATGATTTGGTCTATTATAAATGAGTCTGAAATTATTTTCCATATAAGGACATAGGAACTTGTTTTGGGAAGCAAGATAGTAGGATAGGAAATGTAAAAATGATATGTGTGTGTGTGTGTCTGTGCGTGTGTGTTCGTGTGTGTGTGTGTTCGTGTCTGTGTGTGTGTGTCCAGCTGATGAAGTCCAGTGAAAAGCCGAGGCTGCATCAGATCCCATCTGAAGAGATGGACTCAGAGGACGGGACCTCTCCCCCAGAGCCGGCCTATCAGAGCACAGCGAGGGCGGAGTCTCTCAGGGAGGCGGAGCCAGCAGCGATAGACAGCCAGGGGGAGATAAACCTGCAGCACGCGCTTATCCTCAACCAGGTGAGACACACACACACGTACACACATGCACACACACCGATACCTGATCACACACACACACACACACACGTACACACACGCACACAAACACACAAACCTGATCACACACACACACACGTGAGTGACAGACAAATGTGTGACAGATGTGTGGATGTATCTTTTCTTACTAGACTTTTCTAACATGTTAATTATCCGTTGATCCACTAGGTGGCAGCATCAATCTAGTATATTCTAATTCATTCATACCTTCAATGTCTCTGTCTCATCCTGTTTCTTCCCACTCTCTCTCACTCCCTTCTCTCTTGTCCTCCCTTCTCTCGTCCCCCTCCTGCCTCTCTCTCTCTCTCTCTCTCTCTCCCTCTCTGTTTCTCTCTCTCTCGCCCCTCCAGTCCCTGCTGTGGGAGCAGCAGAAGCAGCTGCAGCAGCTCCGTCGGCAGACGGCCCAGATGGAGACGCTGGCGGTACCCATGATCCTTGGGGGCGGCGGGGGCGTGGCCATCCACCGGCCGCTGTCCCGCACGCAGTCCTCCCCCGCCTCCACCTCCCTTAGCCTCGCTGAGTCCCCGCTCCCCCTCGCCGCGCCCGAGGTTGCCACGGCGACCGGGGTCAAGCCACGCTTCACCACGGGTACCGACCGGCACGCGTGCGCATGCTAGTAGCCTGTGCATCACTGTATTATGTGTGTGTGTGTGTGCGTGCATGCGTTCGCGTGTGCGCGTGCGTGTGCGTGCCTGTGTGTGTGCACATGTGGACATGCATGTCGGCTGTGTGTCTGAGGTTTGTTATTGAATTACTCGACTGCGCTTTTTACTTACAATTTGTCTGTGTGTGTGTGTGTGCGCGTGTGTGTGTGTGTGTGTGCGTTTGTTTGTTTATGTGTGTGTGTGTGTGTGTGTGTGTGTGGGTGCGTGTGGCAGGCCTGGTGTATGACTCCCAGATGCTGAAGCACCAGTGCACATGTGGAGACAACAGCAGCCACCCAGAGCATGCTGGGAGAATCCAGAGCATCTGGTCCAGACTGCAGGAGAGAGGACTGAGGGGGCAGTGTGAGGTGAGCACACGCACGCGCGCACACACACACACAACATATATTGTGATTTATATATTCCCTTTTTCATCTGGCAATTATATCCCCAAAGGAAAACATTTTTCCTATTGCAGCAAAACAGTATAGTCAAGCAGACAGACCGACCATAAAGACTCAGCACCATCTAGTGGACTGAAAAGGAAATTGATTTAAAAAAAAGATAATACTTGTCGTCTGTACACATGAACAGCCCCACCTCTTGCTCAAAAGCACATTCCTTCTTTGATTCTGATATGGCCACACAAAAAGTTGGGATACTAAGATCGATTTTTTCCCCCCACCTAACACACACACACACACACACACATACCCACACATCTTCAGAAACAGGCACATTCCCTGTCTACCTCGATGCTCATGTCCCTCTGTGTCTCTGCAGACCATCCGGGGTCGGAAGGCGTCGTTGGAGGAGCTCCAGTCGGTCCACTCGGAGCGGCATGTCCTCCTCTACGGCACCAACCCCCTGAACCGCCTCAAACTGGACAACCGCAAGCTAGCCGGTACACTACCGCCGCCGCTGCTACGCTACATGCTGTAGTTTTAATGGCATATCTATACGCCAACGCAAATGATAGACGTCTGAGGACTTCTGGTTTACGGGGGACTTGTGTTTGTGGGGACATTTATCTGACTGTGGATCTCTGAAGGCCGTGGCAGGATCGGGGCTCGATGATGATGATGGATAGAGAGCATTTCATTTCAATATTATTGTGTCTTTTCAGGAATCCTCTCTCAACGGATGTTTGTCATGTTACCATGCGGTGGAGTAGGGGTAAGAGAATACACACACACACACACATTATTAGCCTTCTATTTACCTACAACATCCTGTGAACGATTAGCAAAATGTTATTTCTCAAGGAAAGCAGAAAAAAAACGAGAGCAGGAGGAGACATTTAAAATAGTAATTGTAAAAGGTTAAAAGTAAGAAAGTTAGAAAGCAAACAGCGGTAGAACCCTGTCTGTTTGTGCGGCCGGCCAGTCTGGCTTCACAGCACAATGACTAATATGATCAACATGTTGGCCGCGGGATCAAAAGCATACCAGGGATTTCCGTTGTCCTGGTGACAGGAGGCAAACAATTGCTGAACAACAGAACAACAGCAGAAAACAAACAAGCAAGCAAAAGTGTACCAGGCCTACAGTTGGATGGATTGCTAGCCTGTAGCTTGTAGCATTAGCTTGTAGCCTGTAAGCCTTCCTCATGTAAGGTATCGGCCCATGTACTGGAATATGAAACCTTGTAGGGGATGATCTCTCTCTCTCTCTCTGTCTGTCTCTTGGAGTAAGGACAGAATGTTTCCATGTTCACGACAGGTGGACAACGACACCATATGGAACGAGTCCCACACCTCGACAGCGTCACGCATGGCGGCTGGCAGCGTCACCGAGCTGGCCTTCCGAGTGGCCAAGGGAGAGCTCAAGGTAAGCTCACTGAACACTTGGGTCCCCACAATGTAAGGAACTAAGTCCTCACTACGTAAGAAACACTTGCGTCTTCACTATGTGACAAAGTGTAAAGTGCATGGTAACTAGCCCTTAAGTCCTCAAGTGTGTGTAACACACGCTAAAGCAGGGATTCTCAACTGCAGTCATAAGTAGGTCACAACCTTTTTGAGTGGGTTGCAGAGCATGTGCCAAACGTTAAGCTTTAGGATGAAGCCAATGAATCAACTCATGTTTCAATGTTATTTCATGTTTCAATGTTTTTAACAGTCTTATAAATGCTTGGCAAGTTACAAGTGGCGAAAATAAAGTTTCAAATAAACAGCTGTTGCATGGCTTCTCCCCTTCATGTGCAAATGTTGTAAAACACAATCCCCTTCACCTTCACCAACAAATAATACATACTCGTTCGGCGCTGGGCAGAGCAGCATGCGGTCGCCTTCTGTGATGTAATGTGATGTCCATGCCTTGAGTCCTTGAGTCATATGTAACAGCACTCTGGAACAGGGCAATCCGGATGCCTGCGTACTGAATAATCTAGAGAACACTGCTTCTATTGAATCATTGAAATCCTCTCCCCCTGTGGAAAAAGTAGCATCAGAAGCATTAAAGGGGACTTAAAGGAGTACTTTGAGATGAGTTAAGGGTTTAAACGGTGTATTTTGTCTTCATAACAACAAGCTGATGCGATTAATAACATCTGGGACTGGTTGTTTCCATCCCCTCCTCCCACAGAATGGATTCGCTGTGGTCAGACCACCTGGGCACCACGCAGACCCTTCCAACCCAATGTAAGTGTGTGTGTGTGTGTGTGTGTGTGTGAGAGTGTGTGCGCACATGCGTACGTGCGTGCATGCCTGCGTGTGTGTGTGTGTGTGTGTGTCTGTGCACTTTCAGACCATGGATCTGTGTGTGAGATATTTATGAGCTGTGAGTGAAGGAGGTAGGACATGGGGTGTGGGGGGAGGGGGCGTTTAGCTAACGCTAGCTCTCTGACGTACGCTAGCTAGCTTAACGGGCCTCCACTACTCCTCTGTCTCAAACCACAGTCTGGTCCGACTTATGTGATTCATCACCCATTCCCTCCCTGCAACGTTCTCAGACAAATGTCCTCTCTGTTTACCCAAACACGTGAAACTGTGGCAGATTCATGTCCTTATTTAGCGCACACAATAAACTGAAATTTAGCGTACAAAATAAACTGAAATTTAGTGCGCACGCAATAAACTGAAATCGTAGCGTACAATGTAAACCGTAGGCGAGAGTGAGTCATTTGGAGTCATTTCTTTTTTGGATTGTTTTTGCTAAAAATAAAAATAGACAGACATTTAACTAACTTGACAAAGTTTAAGTCATTCTGTGTCTTATTTTAGACAAGCAAAACTGGCCATGTGCAAGCAGCTGAAAACACCAGTTGAAGCTGGTGAATTAAATAATTTGTCGAACTTAAAGCAAATAATCCAGAAATTAATTATTAAGGATTAACATTCGATTTTTGTATTCGATTTTTTAAATGCTCTGTTTGTCATACAATTGTTTATTTTCTATTTTATTCTGAGAATTAGGATTGACGATCAATCTCTCTCTCTCTCTCTCTCTCTCTCTCTCTCTCTTTCTCTCTCTCTCTCTCTCTCACTCTCTCTATCCAGGGGTTTCTGTTACTTTAACTCGGTTGCCATAGCAGCCAAGCAGCTCCAGCAGAAGCTGAGTGCCAGTAAGGTCCTCATTGTCGATTGGGTAAGACCTTCATCACCCTCTTCCTCATCCTACTCCTCTCTACAACATTGAGTCATAATTAAGACATCAGTTTGTCTGTCTGCCTCACTGTGTCTGCCCTTCCATCTATCCCTCTGTCTGTCTGTCCTCCCATCAGGATGTTCACCATGGCAACGGGACCCAGGAAGTCTTCTATAGTGACCCCAACGTCCTCTACATCTCTCTCCATCGCTACGACGACGGCAACTTCTTCCCTGGCAGTGGGTCCGCGGCCGAGGTGTGTGTGTGTGCACATGTGTGTGCACATGTGTGTGTCTGTGGGCCCTATGGGGGTCTACATCAGTATGCAGTGCTATGAAGTTGTTTGGATGAGTGGTTCTGGAGAAACACCGGAGGCCGCGGAATCATCCCGTTCCTTACAGGCGTATTTTGAACGGGCACATGTGCACTTATACTGTACAATATAACTAGTGGTCATGTTGTTGCCATTTGGGGCTGTTTGCATGCAGGCCAACAACCTGAAATGCTAGTTAGCATGTCATACGTCGGCAAGGCCGTGGGTCTTGGGTCTAGTGCCTGACCCCTATACGCTAGCACGTGTGCTAATAGGCTAGTGTCCTAAGGGGCCCTGTGTGTGTGTGTGTGTGTTAGTGCCGTGGTGGGGGTTGATGGTGACTGTGTTTCCAGGTGGGCTCGGGAGCGGGGGAGGGCTTCAACGTTAACATCGCCTGGACTGGAGGGCTGGAGCCCCCCATGGGAGACGCAGAGTACCTGGCTGCCTTCAGGTACCGATCGCACGCACACACACACACACACAGACTCATGCATGTTCACCTGAATGCTCCTTTAGAGCCTGTACAGTATGTGGATCCACTGGCTGAACAGTACAGGCTCATTAGCAGGACGTGTGGCTGTACAGTAAATGGTCTCCAGGTGCTTTGGAAGGAAAAGGCTCAGGCTCACTTCCTGCTCCCGGCGGCCTTAATTGTTCCTGGTGGGCGGGAAGCACCAATAAAGTTTAAGTGGGGGTAGGGTTGTTAAAAAAAAAAAAAAATAAAATAAAAAATAAAAAGATAATGCGTCTGATCCCGAAAGAAGCTGTGGCACCAGGCTGGCCGTGGTCACATGATCACGCGCACACACACACACACACACACACACACACACACACACACAAACTGGGGGTCGGTGGTGACATTCCCGGGAAGTGGTACGCACAGGGCCGCGTTTTCCATGGCCCAGCCGCAGTCGTTCCGCCAGGGGTGGGGGCGGGGGGACACTCCCGAGTGTGTGTGTTTGTGTGTGTGAAGCTGAAGCGCGGTACTGTTGCTGTACGGTCTCTTCCCGGTCGCTGCTGTAGCATTGCCAGTAAACCAACGAGCCAAGCGGACTGGCGTCATGCGCGCGCCACGCCGCTCGGTTCTCTGGTAGCGTGAGGGTGGTCCCAACACACACCTGCCAATGAGAACCAAGCAGACATCTTTGGATTGCCGCTGTAACAGCAACGCAATCATCGCAATTACCGACGGTGAAGCATGCTCAGCTGTGACGTGTTTTGGTCAACCAAAACCCCTCGCCTTCTTTCTTTCTGTCTTTCCATCGTTGATTGATCTTTAATTACCCCCCCCACTCCACCCCACCCGCTGCCATTTTGTGGGTGGATGTGGTTGAGTTTATTGGTCTGGTTCCTTGGTTAGTGAAACTGCGTGCGTGTGTGTGTGTGTGTGTGTGTGTGTGTGTGTGCGCGCGCGCGCATTTGTATCCAAATTCAGAAGATCCACATCATTCTTTCACATGCTAATTAATATGCTAATAATGTGTCTGTCGACAGATGCTAGCTTACACCACTGTTTTCATGTATGTATGTTTGTTGCATCTGAATGTGTGTGTGTGTGTGAGTGTGTGTGTGAGGGCTCCATAATGAAGCTAAATGGTTTCCAGATGGTGTGGTCCCCTCCCCTCCCCTCCGCTTGTTGTTCATTGCCGTGGTGACGACAGTGACGGCGGTAATGAGCAACAGCCTTTGATCCGCTCCGATTTGAACGCATCGTCTCCCTGCTCTGACACGACCCCGCTTCCTGTCAAGGGTTGGCCCCCTCCCCCCCTTTCCTCCCTCCCTCTGCTCGAAAACGATGGAAACATGTTTCCAGGGAACTGACCACCTGACCCCAACAATATGGCTGACTAGGAACTATTTGATCTGTCAGAACAGCGTTAAGCCAATAATGCTGTATCAATGTGTTGTGGGCTTATTTAATACATGTTGTGTGTGTGTGATTCTGGGTTCTGGGTTTGATCCCCCCCAATGACCTCAGTCTACCTGTAGGTATCCTATACCAAGATGCCCCCAGCCTAGTGAGAGGCTGAGAGCCTACCTGCTCCTTAAAGACATGCATCTGGAGTCACTGTAAGTCTCTTATGGGTAAAAGTACATCATGGCAAACGTGTGTGTGTGTCTACAGAACAGTGGTTATGCCCATAGCCCAGGAGTTCTCCCCAGATGTGGTTCTGGTGTCGGCCGGGTTCGACGCTGCCGATGGCCACGCCCCTCCTCTGGGCGGCTACAAGGTCTCCGCCAAATGTAAGAACTTTATCAACACCACGTCAAAATGTTTACCATCAGCGGATACTGACATCAACCAAATACCAACCAGGTGAACTCATTAACTGTGCGTGCCTGTGTGTGTGTGTGCGCACGTGTGCGTTTGTATGTGTGTGTAGGTTTTGGCATCCTGACCCGCCAGCTGATGTCCCTCGCTGGGGGCCGCGTGGTGATGGCCCTGGAGGGGGGTCACGACCTCACGGCCATCTGCGACGCATCGGAGGCGTGTGTGAGCGCCCTGCTGGGCGTCCAGGTGAGACGCGGGTCGCTGCAGCACGTCCGCCACAGCAGGAGCTCGCAGGTCGCCGTTTAGCGTGTTGCCCGGGCGACCGCCAGGCCCGGTGCACGCGGCCCGAGACTCGTCATTGTGACTCGCTTTAACGATATGTACAAAAATAGTATGGTGCCCCATGGCAACCACACAGGTGTTTCTAGTTGGAGTACAGGTGTTCTTAGGTGTAGCACAGGTGTATTTACTTATAATGCGAGTAGTGTGGTTGGTTTCAGTGACGTTAATTTTATTTTTAATAAAGTC
>OMOU01076733.1:0-10158 GCA_900312585.1 Malacocephalus occidentalis | reverse complement strand
GCAGACACACACACACACAGACGCAGACACACAAACACACACACACACCCACACACACACACGCACACACACACATACACACACACACACACACACACACACACACACACACACACACACACACACACACACACACACACACGGCGGATTCCACAGGGACCATCGTTTTCTGTACTTGGTTCAGATCGCGTTCATGCCTAAAGTGAACTGAACCATAGTTCACTTGTAAACAGATCCACACCAGAGTTTGTTTGATCCACACCAGAGTTTGAATGAGCGCTCACAGCACCCCAAACGAACAGTACTATCGGGGGAAACGCTCAAGGGTTCCATTAAAAGGGACCAAACAGCTCAGGTGCACGTTGAATCCAAAGAATGACAAAACAGTGGACTTGAAATACAATGGCGCCTCTTCAAATTTTCTTTTCTCTCGCCATTGCCCAGTTAGAGCTGAGAGAATGTTTGTTTGTTGTTTCGCTTCTCCAGCTCAAAATTAGCATGCAGAGCGCTGGCTCCAGAGAGATTCCGATTGCCTCTATCGATGTTCTGTGCCTCCGGATGTACACCGTGCATGTAGTCTGCAGCGCAGTGATAACGTTTTGTCAATGATAGCGCACTGTAATATTCCAGTGCATATCTGACCGTGGAGGGCGCATGGAGCAATGTGACAACACACACCCATGTACCGCCGCACCACTAATACTTAATGAACCATCGGGTACAAGCCTGCATCGTGACACTTCCCCTCACATCAGAAATTGAAAGGTGTCAGACAATGTTCTGAGACGAATTGCCTGCGCCACCAGCACACTGCAGCTCGCTGAGTGGGTCTGGGAGCATGTGCGCCCCCCCCAATAATATTTTTTTAATGTGGCGAGTTTTGGTGCAATTGGAGACATTTTGAAACGCAAGACATAGCTGGCTAGTTTTGGGGCAGGGTACTTGCTACACGAATTGTGTAGAAATATTGTACAATACCAAACAATAGAGGAGTGCTGCTGTCCGATGGCTTCGCTCAATAGCCCCGTCACCTGGGCAGGTAGACGCCGCTAGACACTCAGAGTGGTGATGGCGTCTTCCCACACGGACCAATGGAATTCTGAGCATAAGATCTTTCCAATATCCAATATCTCTCTAGGTAAAAACGTTCCAACTATCAACAAGATCATAGAGGTGTGAGACTGAGTAGTCAAAAGTGAGTCATGTCTGCCTCTCTTGTGTGGCACGCGTGGGGAGGGCGGGGTATCGTCTCATTAGCAGTATCAATAAGCGCAAACGTGATTTTCAGGTTTTGAGAAATGTGTAACCGACATGCAGACATGGAAACAACATCATCATCCGTCATACTGGCCGACGAGATGTTGGATCAGCGGGTCTCTGCCAACATGACACATTTAGTATGCAGATATTGTATCATGGTCGGTGTATTTGGTTGCTTCACGGCATATTTTGTCTTTATACCCGGTCAAACGAGTACAAAGTATTTGGCTGAATTTAGGGCAATGTTTAAGCCCGTTACATGGAATAATAAAATGTAATAAGAATGCATTTCCATGGCCTCTGCATACAGCTTTGCTTTATGCTTGCAACGTCATCATTTCCCCCTCATGCCTGCTTTGCCGAGATGCTACTACACCATGAACTGGGAGGTATTCTGAGATGACACTCTGCACACATTTGTAAAACATGCACTTTGAACCAATTACTAATGAAGAGGGGCGGACACCGGACACACGGACACACGGACACACACACACACACACACACACACACACCTCTTTTGATCGGGTTGTTCCTGCTTGTTTGCCCATCCTGTTCCGTCTTTGGGCACGATAATGACGTTGGGGTCGTTTCCTTTGTTTTCGGACTTCAAGCTCGGCAGGTGAGCGGGTGGGGGCATGCGCCGGGCTGCGGCCACTTTGCCAAGACTCTGCAAGCCATGTCGTGGAACTGCCGGCGGGAACCAATGGAAACGAGCATGGGGATGGGGACGGGAATTCAGTCAACGTGGAGCAGTTGGCAAAAGAAAGTAGCTTGACAAGGTGAATAATGCACAACCAGTGTGACCAATGTATAACAAGTTTTACAGTGATATTGTAAAATATGCTTTGCCCGCATCATTTGGAATCCGCTCGGTGACAGAATCTTGTTGGATTGTGAGGGTGTTGCTTGCAGCACACTAAATAGACAATGTGACAGCTTCACATCTCACCTGCGTTTTTCTGAGTTTCTATTGATTTTCCCTTGTACTTGTCAAACAGACTGAGTGTGGAGTATTTGCTTTTCCCATCCTTGGACTTGGTTATTTGCCCCAAACGATCGGACATTGCGATGTAATGTCATCGAGTATGGAAATGTTTTGTAGCGCCTCTTCCCTAGTGCCTTCTGGATCTGTAAGGGAAACAAAAGGGGGAAAAACAATTGAAAACCAATAAACTGATTTAGAGACATTTCTGGCAGGCCCCAAATGGCAGACAAGCGCAATTCTGTGTAAACTGATTCCATGTCACTTTCACTCACAATTTGTTTTCGATTGCCCCCGCATGGGGGCTGTGTGTGGGTATAGGTGTCAGAAGAAGACACACCAAAACAACAGCACAGCATACACGGCTCCACATCATCAAAGTACTGCTGTACTCCTTCTGCAAGTCCACCAATGTACATGCATCCAAAGTCCATTTAACCTGTATGTACAGTCTACCTGCGCTACGTTCACATCGGATGTTCTACCGTCTTTTTTCTGCTGCAGAGCTAGTGGGGTAGTCTCAGTCATTTGCCCATTGCGTAGAAATATTGACCAAATAAATTAAGCGGAGTGCTGCTGCCACCTGGGCAGGTAGACGCCGCTAGACACCGGGGAACGCGTCTTTAGTTCCCCGCGCTAGACCATGGTCATTCAAAGCACGAATATCTATCCAATATCTTTAAAGCAAAAAGTATCAATATGACGGCAGAGTTGTGAACGTGGATGCGCGTCTCCCTCGGTACAAGCATGTTGTATGACTCATGGCTCACTGACGAGGGTGAGAGTCACTTTGGGGTATCGAAATTTGAAACCTGAATGACGGGGCATTTTTTGAATACTCGGTATCTTAGTATTTCGGGCGATGCCTTAAAAACGTGTCCAAGTTCGATGCCTGAGTTAAAACTGCGCCTAACTGAGTCCAAAAGAGCGAACATTTTATTTTGGGGTTTGTATATAAAATGACTTCCACATATTCGGTTCACAAATGTATTTCCGATGCACACACAGTATATTTTGTGTAAATATAGTAGAAATCCACAAATATATGTATTTGCATTCAAAATATTTAAACGTTATTACATTTATATACACAAACTGTTGAACCTGCGTTGACACACAGCTGTTCATGTGTGGACTGCATTGCATATGTATGGGTTTCTTCATGACTCAATTCAAAAATGCTTTTTTTTCCAAGAGGGAATCATCTGTAGCCAATCGTTATGTGGAGAGAGTATTTATATATAATCCAAAAATACATTTGTGAATCCTGTGTGCATTCACTTTAATGAGCCTGATCTGACTCCATAGCAACCTAGAGAATTGTGACTTGACCACTGGTTCTCAAACTGTGTGCCATGAGACATAAATACCCTATTCAACTTGTTAGGGTTCGTACGTACACACGCTGGCCAAATAGCCAAACTTCTAACTCAAAGAGCATAAATAATCTACTTAAACCCTCATACATAACATGCTTTGGCTCCAGGCTGTCAAGAGGTGGTTTTCATGTTCTGCAGACGGGGTAACGATCTTCAATCAACTTTTCGTCAGCACTCTTGCAATACCCAAAATGCGCCCACGATTCAGAAGAATTCAGTCTTCTTAGATGGATGAAAAGTATCCAGAGGGCCGTCACCGCTTTCCACAATGTTGTCTGATAATGACATTGTAAACAAAGCCACATACAGTGCCTGTGGACCTGCATCTGAGAGACTGTCACATACTTTGGTTGATGATGGGCATTATTTTAACACGGTTAGTGGTGAAGTTTTAACACAATAATTTAAATTTGACACGGTTCTACTAATCGTCTGGAATTGTATCGCGCTGTTGTGATATTGGTGCTTAACAATGAACACGAAATAGTACTAAATGAATAAATCCATAAAATGTGCAAAAATCAAAATCCTAAATAAGCTATAAAAATGCTATATAAACTAAAGAAAAGATGTGCATAAATGTAGCGCAATCGTGTCCACAGGGAGTAGGAGTCAATGGGGCTAAACATTAATATGAAGGACACAGCCTTGAGGGGAAGCGGTGCTGATGGTCCAGGAGTCAGAGACTGTTGTTTCCCCAGCCTCACGTACTGCTTCCTGTTGAACAGGAAGTCTGTGATCCACCTGCACGTGGAGTCAGGCACACTCAGCTGGCAGAGCTCATCCTGCAGCAGAGCCAGGAAGATTGAGTTGGGGTATCCATTGTTTGTTCAACAGTTAAACACAATAGGCGAACCGAATAGAAGAACCCTGCCCTAAACTAGCCAGCTATGTCTTATGTTTCAAAGTGCCTGGAATCGATATGGCATTACAATTGAGTATCCGGCTAGCTCCTCAACAGTAAAAAGTCAGTAGAAAATCCAATGTGAATATAATGCAGACTGTACAGCAGACAGGTTCAAACGGACTGTGTACATTGGTTGAAAATCATTGCTGACCTTTTATTGTGAACAGACAAAACAAGTACAGCAGTACCGCTGAGATGTATAGCTGCGTATGCGATGGCATTGTTTTGGCATTTCTTCTTCTCAACCCATAAACCGAACGTGCAGCGGCACTATACCGCCCCCACAAGGGGAAAACAGGGGATGTGTATTTTTTCTATTCGATGAATAAAATTGCTATTCGAAAATTCTAAAGTCATGACCCATTCCTACATGGAATGCAGTGCTCATATTATTTTTAAGTCGTCCAATCAGTGTATACATTTGATTAAGTCTATGAGCCTAAACTTCACAAAGGGATGCTTAGTTGAAAAGAAAAGTGTCTGAAATTGATGCTTTATTAAAAACTTTCACTAGTTTTTAATATGTTGTTCATCATTTGTTGATGATGGGCACAGATACAGAGCAAGGTGTTTAGATGCTATACTGCCCCATGTGGACTGTGTCAAAACAAGGAAACCGTTTTGTTTTAAAAGTTTAGCATAAAAGTCCTTGGAATAAAGAATATTACAAAATCATGACCCATCCCTACATCAATTGCAGTGTTGATATTATTATTTGCACAGTAAAACAGCTAGTCAAACAATAAAGGCAATACTAGTGATCGTATGATTTTTTTTGGTCATTTTGCCTTTCCATTAGATAATGTAAAAAGTATTAATAGTGGTAGTTTTGAAAACGGTATTAATATCAATAACAACAATCCCCATCCCTGCCGGCTGTTGCCTTGCCTGGTTGACACTGCCATCTGTGTATGAATGCATATATGAATGGATGAATGTGAGGATGGATAAAAGCGCTATGTCAATCATGTACCATTTATTTGGTGGACTGCGCTGCTACAGTATTTAACTTTGTCAGCATTGACAAAGTGCCCTGTATAGGCACACTGGACTCCCAGGTCCAAAGATTTTCTAGCCATACCTTGATGACTGAAAATGCAAGGTAACCAACAAATAAAATCACTGGTCAGAATGTCACTGCGCTCCTCCATGTCACCTGGCAACATGACGCATTAGCGATCCAACTCACGACTCTTTTTCCTCCCTGTAATGCCTAGTGCACAATAGAAAAAAACGATTCACAATAAGAAGAGAAGCACGGTATCTCTGCGTCACCTCCACCCATACTTTAATGCAACTACTCTGGATAAATGCTCCCAAAATACACATCTTCAAATAAATCCATCATTACAAAGACCGTTGCAATAATACAATGGGAATATTCAATTGCCTAATAATCAGGAAGCCCGTTCAACAAAAAAAAACCTGCACATGGCTACATAATTATAGACAGTAGCCTACATTCTGAAAATGATTATAGGATTGTTAGCCATTACCCTAGGCAGCACCTAGAGGTTTGTTAAATCGATCACAAAAGTGCCATTCCCCAACTCCTCCTCTGATAAGGTTTGGCTGATATATTGGGTACATTGTACACAACATTTGCCGATACACATGCTCTAAAGTTCTGAATTCAGCTACAATTGTGGTAATAAGTAACATTTTGGGACACCTTCATTCTGGACTTTCCAGAGAGCGCTGCGATTGCATTTTAATTGGATCCAATTTCAGAAATCAATTGATAATAGTCATCAGCATGAGTGACCAGAGAACATGATGGGATTGGTGCACGGTGAAGCCACTGCAGTTTGATAAGTACAACATTTGTTTTTATAAGAATGTTCACTGGGGGAAAAGCATAAACTATGCTTATTAACACACGTGGTTCATAGTGGTTGGGATCAATTCTGAAGTGTGCCATTAGTCTAACTGTGGTCCATGCGAGTAGTTCTACATTAACACTACATACAAGGCAAAAAATAAAATAAAAAGATATATTTTTTTTAAACCATAATATTTGCACAGTGAGAGATGAGTCACAAGACAGTTAAAAAAAACATGTCGGTCAGCCTTATCAAGTTTAAAGCCCAGGCAAATAATCATTTTACTTGTATAGACTAGGCAGTAATTTGCTAAATATTATATAGCCTGACAGATGAGATCGTCTGGGAATTTGTGACAGTCTAGAAAGATTATAAAATTATCAATTAAATCGCATAAAGTTAAAAAAAAAACCAATCGAGTAGGGATTTTTGTTCATTATTGTTTCGTTAACATGGGATTACATGGTGGTATGCATTTCAAGCCACTGTGTGTTAAAAGGCTCATAAAGTGATTTCAGATTCCTTCCCCCAGATGGCTGAGCGTCATCCTCATCTTCCAGCGAGTACCCAGCTGGCTGAACCACCAAACTAAACCAAGAAGCACACAGCCTTTCAGAATGTAGGCATATTCCACACAGTCCTTGAGTTAGACCAATTAAGTCTCATCTCAATGTAGGGGAAACCCCTGGTCAATTTTAAGTGGGTGCACACCCTTCAATATAGTAGTCTTGCTTTACTTATTCTTGCTTGTTGACTGGCAGGGACAAAAGTGACCATATATTTGAATAATTTGACTTTTGGATCCTTTCATTTGCAACTAGCAGGGTCAGAGATTTGTTAAAATGATGAACATTGATACAATTAGGACTACATTACTGGCAATGTTACATTACGACAGCAACTTATGCCATGAGCAGTTGACATTACGCATGTCGGGCTAAAATCTAATGAATTTCCATGGTGTCAAAATGATTTAACATTGTTTTAGTGCTATACTTACAATGGTGTCCACACATAGCAATACATGAAAGTGCTTTTATTACAGCTTGACGTGCCTTCTGTTTGTGAGGCCCGAGCATCGACTCCACGACCAAGTGTTCACAATATTAGACACATTGAAAGAATATATTTACAAAAATATGACCACTTCTGCATATGCTAGATTTCTATGCAGTGTGTAGAGTAATTTGCAAAAGAGCATCACCGCTAAAAGACCACTTATTTCAAAGCTATAACAAGTGAACAATATTACCATTCAATCCATAACGACTCGGCATACACAGATGCACGGAAACTGCGATGATGGTAAAAACAACAACAATGACAGAAATCTAAAATGTTATCATCACCATTCCTCGAATCAAAATATGCTTTGTTTCAGACAAAAAAATGCGTTTTTCGAGGGTTAACTGCGCTCACCACCAAGTTCAAATCATTGGGAGGCCATTGCGGCGAGAGGCTTTAGCTTGGAAACTTTTATCAGCGTGTTATCCAGCAAATCCAAACGAAATTAAGCGTACGGTAAAAAGATTAAAAATAAAAAAAGATATATACATGTACATACAAATAAACAAAGATCATGGTAGGAAACATGTCGAGTGTAGCGCTCGGTTTGCGGGTCTTGTAAAACTAGAAGCATGGCTTGACCTCCCTGCAAGTGAATGGTGGTTACGTCGACAGGCTAGCTGCTCATCTCTCTCTCGGGGAGAAATACGTGTAAAAAGGGCGTAAAGCATTGTGAACTAGGGGCACTAGCCATTTCATCTGACCGGGGTGGTAGTTTAACAAAGATCCCACAACGTTTAAGACATACATTATGGGAGCAAACGTCAACAAGGCCCGTTGACGTCCGCCAGCCAGTAGACATGAGTTGGGGATAGTGAAGGGAAAGGAGCGATGTAAACAGCTACATATATTATGTCATTGGTGTGATAATGACACGAACATAATAGGGTCACGACATTTAACATCCAAGTGTTGATTCCGAAAAGACAGAATTTGATGATTTAGCATCGAAAATGTAAACGCAGCCTCGGCTTGATGGAAAACTAGAGCAATTGGGTTAAAAAGTTGCCGTGTTTTATTAGCCCCAACAAATCCCACCACATATAACGCATTTCTGTTTTTGCAGGACGACTGCCAGTTTCGGTTTGTCCATGAATCGTGTGTGTTGCTGTGGCCAAATGTGATGCAAATTGTACGTTTTGAGGGTTTCAGCGCGTTTGAAGACGGCGATGGAAACACAGGACGAGGCGATTAAAAATGGCTGCCGCTCAGAACAAAGCGACAATAAAAAAAGAGAACCCGGAGGAAAGCGAAAAATGTCCGACATTTACGCGTTAAGACAAACCCATAACTCACCGTTTTGACGAAGTTGTATATTTCCAGATAAATTGTATTGGTGTATTTCCACAAAATGGTTATTCTTGAAAGGATGGATGGCGATTGTACAGCTGTATAGTCGTATGCTATGTTATAAACAGCGCCGTTGCTGGGACCAACCCGGCCTAGAAATGAGATTGGGAGTGGATGGGTTCGCCAGACTGTTTTATTCGTCAAGGAAAACGTAGGCGGGCTACAGGACGTCAAGTCCGCCATACTGCTCCCAGTGGTTGTAGTTCACATAACACAAACATCCGGTCGGAGGAAACTATTTCTAAATAAATACACGCATTTGAAAGAAATTGCGTTTTTAAATACAATTTAAATTAGATTACAGAAAACAAAAATGACATTATAGACAGTTGCTTAACGAACCAATATGCAGGTAGCTACCTTATTTGTGTAAACTATAAAATATAGTATAACTTTCAGATAAACATTTACTTTGACCATATAAAAATGCATACAGGGATAGAGATGTTTTTTTAAACACACTATCATATTGTAGGCCTATTAGAAATGTCAATTTAGAATACAAGTGAGAGGTCTCTGATGCAATATTGGTGCAATATTGTGCCAGTGTCAGTCCCCTGCTGCTTCAATCACCTTGAATCAATAGTGAATTAAATATGGAAAAATATTGCATTTTTTGGAGTATAGTGTGTGTCCCATGTACATGGAGTGGGGGTCATGCACTAAGTCGACAAAAACTTCAGGTCACAATTTGAGGCTTTGCAGAAATGTCATAATTGAAAGAAAGCCATCCATGTTTGGGCCGTGTATTAAAGGACCTCTATTTTACCAACAGGTTTGTTGTTGATTAGTTGTTAGCCAGAATTTCTAAATCTACCCTTTTGCGACATTACAAGCCAAGAGCGTTCACCCAGATGATAGACAGATAGACTATGACACTCCAACTTATAATTCCACAATTGTATAGATTTTGAGAGCCTCATACCTGGTGGTACTATAGACTCTTTCAATTAAATGGAAAATACTCCAAATAAGTTGCGCATGCAAACTTATAAATACATAGTATTACATAAATATAAATCGATAGTATTATTGGTTATTTTATATCAGGATGATTTCCCTGTTCTCCTGTACCCTTTAAAATACTAAAATAAGAGGGAAGGTCAGTTCCTTATAGTGTAGTCCTAACTATACACGAGTGCTGTTGTATTGAGGAACCTTAACCCCTAGAGGGAGCACTTGTTACATTTTGTGATATACCTGCGTGAACTGAGCCCAGCTTCAGTGGGTCTTATGCCTGTCAGTTAATATAATAAGTAGAATCCACAATGTTAGTAGAATTGGTTATTTTTGCAAGCATTATATGATTTATTGTTGATCTATTTTCCAAAAACATTAAACACAAGTGCCACTAAACCCATATTTACACTTAAGATGTATTTGTCCATT
>OMOU01076725.1:0-11121 GCA_900312585.1 Malacocephalus occidentalis | reverse complement strand
TTACCGGCTACCTCGATAAGACGCGAAACAACACCACCACCACCACCACCATCAACCCCACAACATGGAAGCATCGCTGCGGGGATGGTGATGGTGATGATGGTTATGGTGGCGGTGATGATGGTGGTGATGATGGTGGTGGTGATGGTGGTGATGGTGGTGGTGATGGTTGTGATGGTGGTCGCGGGGTGCCGGCTGCCCACCGTCCACTCACCTCCTGCTCGGCGTCCCCCTGCTCGGACGCTCCGATCTCACTGGGCAGCTCCGCCAGGTCCGTGACCCGAATGAGCCCATCGTGGAGGAAGATGGTCTCCTCCTTCACCGAGAGCCACTGGGACGAATCGACGCCGCCCCCGGAGCCCATGGCCCTCTCCGTCTCCTTCTCCTCCGGCCGATAGCAACCCGAGGGGGTCGAACATTAAAAACCAAAGACGAGCGACTGGAAACAGACAGGGACGCCCTGTGGCTGAGCTAGCTACGCGGCCACATCCTCGCAGGTGGCGCTTGAATGACTGACTGCCGAGGACGACTTGTGTTCCGGTTCTACTGCAGTGCCAGAGCTGCACCAGGAGCTGTCGGCACGCCGAACACGCCGCAAGCAGAGCGCCGCGCTGCTGGAGCCCGGGCTGTCATCAGCACCAGCTGCTGACGGCAGCTAGCAGCAGCTAGCAGCAGGACAGGACCTGGCTAGCTAGCGGCTAGCGGCTAACAGCTAGTGGTACGGAGTGGGCGTGGTGACACTCCCGCGTCATAAATCCGTTATTAACGTGTTGGCTCGAGCGTGACGCCTCGTCCCGGGGCCTCGCCGCGGTCCCCACGGTCCTTCGGAGCGGAATGCTGATGAGTACAGCGGATACTGTGGATCCGTAACGTGTCCGAGCTCCGTACCGCTCGTCGGTCAAGATAACCGAGAGCCTCCCCGTTGTTGTGGTGCGTTCCAGTTGTACTCCAAAGTCGGAATTTCCGACTTCCAAGTCAGAGTTTTCGGGCGCTCCCCCTTAAAGTCAGATTTCCATTGCTCGGAAAGTCGGAGGTGCCTCAGAAACGCCGAGTGAAATGGGACGCGGCCCACTTGGGTGTGACGTCATACCAAGCGCCGACTCCTGGCTATGCAGTCAGAAATTCCGACTTCAGTGTGCAACTGGAACGCATCTTCATTACGACGCCAGGTTTCCGAGGCCGTCTCATCGTTCCCAGAATGCACTGCGGCTGTCAACTATAACTGTACACTATATTACTAATATTATGAATCTATACATGACGCTGGCACCTCGTTGATTATTCTATGGAACCAAAAGTACATTTCACTTTTCCTCTGTCATTCCTCTGTCTTTTCACTTCCTAAAGAACACACTTTGAGGACAATATAACATTTGTATTTTGAATTGAAGCTTTTCTGTTCAGCTTTTCTGCGTCGACTGTAACGAGAGATGCTATGTCGCCATCGTGTGGACATCCAGTGTATCTTTATTTTAGCAAAACAGAAAGACAGAGAGCATCCAATATACATCAAATTGACGCTTTTAATGTCTTACATAACACACATAGAAAAATACACATATTTCAATTCTAAATATATATGATCTAAACATATTCTGAAAACGTTTTATGAAATGGACATACAAAATGTAGATTGTACGGTTGTACATTATATTAGCTTAGATTAGATTCAACTTTATTGTCATTGCACAGAACACGCAACGAAATGCAGTTAGCATCTAACCAGAAGTGCAAAAGTAGTAGCAACAGTGCAACAGTATAACAGTGAATAGTAACAGGAAGTATATATTATCTATATTGTACAATTGTATAATATTGTGAGGTACTGAAATGTGCAGTCATTGCCTCATCCCAGGTGCACCAGTCCTCAGGCACCGCTTGTAAAAGCGGACAGGAATAACTTCAGTCTTTATGGCTTTATGGAGAACATTTTCCCCTGCAGCTGCACCCTTTTGCATGTTCGGCTCAAGTCCTTGGAAGACAGCAGGGGCTTGAGAGAAGTACTGCATACATCTCGACAGGGAAGCAAAATGCATGTTAGATTACAGACAAACTCAACATTTACAGAAAAAATCCTATCATAAAAAACAACCAGGCAATGAAGTTAATTGTACCTTTTTCTGTTTGTACATTTTTTCTGCTTTGGCAGATCAAAGCATCGCCTTGAGACGAAATCCACCAGGAGCGAGCGAACCGTTTTGGTTGGCTGAGCGAGCTCCATCTTAATAGCCAACCTGGAGAGTAACACGGAGACAGAGAGCGTGTCTAACAAAGAAAGGGTTTTAATTATGTGTCTCCCATTATGCAAGTCAGGAGAGTATTGTTCAGTGCCTCACCGCCTCATGCAATCACAATGAAAGACGGTCTTTGACTCCATGTTCCGTAGGCCGTACTTCTTCTGCAAAGCCGGGACGCTGTCTTTACATTCATCCAGAACTTTAAGAAGAGCGCACTGACTGCCTGTAGGATGAAGGAATGAATGTCAGTTGTCTGGGAGAAAGCAACACGTCTAACTGCTCAATATCTAACTCTACCTGAGTTAGATATCTGAATATGAATGAGATTTAATTTAATTATCCCCAGGCTTTTCCTGAGATAGGGGGCTCTGGCAGTAGTGGGTTAGTAGGTCATTATTCTGGAGTATCGCACCACCTCTCAATCTGATTCTGTTATACAGACAGAGCAGGCCTCCATAGGAGCGGATTGTACGGCTGTTAACGAAGCCTCTGTGTTCTCGGAGGGTTACCAGCATCCCAGGCGGTGTCTGCGGCTCCAGTAACAGGGAGTCCCGGTGTTGTGGGCACTGCTGCTGCTCCGCTGCTATCGGCCCTCTGCTTCTCCACTGTTGTCCGTTGCCCTGGTGATTCTTCTGTCACAGGTGTGCTAGGCGCTGCCGTGTGATGCTTTGCCGGCTTTTTCAAACAAAGCCTGCGCTGCAGACGATCGCCCCTTTGTCTGTTCTTGCGGCGTCTGGGGGCGACAGCGACCGACGGACGATTACACACTCGAGTGGGTGACACAGGAGGGGAGGCGCTTTGCCCTGAGGATGCGGTCGTCCGGGTGACCGCCCTGGATGTAGCCAAGCTTGTGGCCGTCACCCTCAACCCGCTAGCATTCGTCGTACCGCCTGAGACAAGCGGAACGGAAACACCTGCGGTCGGTCTCAGCTGCGCCCCGACCCGCTGGGTCTTCAGCGTTGAGGCCGCAGGGCGGGGGTGTGTCCCCGGGGACGTCGTCTGCTGCTGTGGGACAGACGATGACGGCGTCGCTGTCGCCTGTTGTGTTCTGCGTCCGCGGCAGCCGTTCCCCTTCCTCTTCCTGGGCTGGAAGGTGTCTCCCCTGGGCGGCTCGCTGGGCCGACACCTCGGTGGCTGCTCGGCTGGGCTGGGTTTCCTCTCTCGGCCGGCCCGAGGACAGGGCCCCTCGGTGCAGGTGGAGACAGCAGTGGATTTGGGCACAAGGCTGGACGTGTTGAAACTCAAAGGCTTCTGGAAGAGAGCGTATGGAGCCTCCATGGAAACCTTGCACCTATGAGATCAAGATGCATGTCTGGTTATTATTGGCTGTTCATGACAAGATTCAGGATTCCATTAAATGTAATATGTAACAATAATATGTATACATTTTATAAGATGAAGAAGTGTTTTGTAAATGCAATACAAATCATTCGTTTTAGTGTAAAATAATTGAGTGAATAAAAGCAGTTCAGCAGGCCTGCGTGCACCAGCCCTACCAGGCATGTTATTACAAGACATTTTTACCTTCAAAGTCGGTACAGCAGCCAAATCACTACCTGGCCTTTATCGGCCAAGGAATCTGACTTGACTTGCGATGCACTCCTGGTGTAACAATAATATCTTTGATTCCATTCAATGTCTTCTTTTTTTTAAGAATTAGAATTCTGTTTCTCATAACCTGCCACATATATAATAAGTCACATAAACACACAAAAGCCATATCTTCTAGATGTATCTGACGCCTACCTTCCCCACCAGGACATCTGGGTGCACTGTCTCCGTGGGACCAGCTGGAAGCAGGGCACCTTGAAGACGTTGAAGAAACTGTAGCCCACCAGGCTGGAGATGGTGTCGTTCACCCCCAGGAGACACTCTCTGAACCTGGCAGCAGAGACGGACCGAAGACATCACAGCCTAATCGCAGCCAAGGTCAGAACATTATGGAAACATTCTATTTACGTGTTTAGTCGTTCAGCAGATGTGTTTATGCACAGCAACCTATGCTGAATGAATTGTGATGCAGGTCATTAAGGAGTCAGGATTTCTCTCAGATGCCCACAGGTTAGGCTGAGGACATTGGGGATCGTACCTGGCAGTGGAACACTCCAATAAGCTCTATCCTGCTTTATTGTTACAAGCAGCCACAGAAATACCAGACAAAATATGCGGATGTGTTGTTTCATATATATCTTGTCAAGGAGGTAGTTCACAATCTAATCTAACCTGGTTACCCATGAATGTGCTTTGGGAATGTGGACTGAAGTTGTACTATTGTGTGTGTGCCAAGCATGAAGATAAGTGCATTCTCTGAACATCTATTGCTTTCAGTCGCTCTTGAGATATAATTGATATTTTCCGACTCACAGCAAACCACAGAATGAAACATTCTGGCATGTTCTCTCTTGACATCAGAAGAACCAGACAGCTACAACGACCGCTTCTCTTTGAAAGGACTTGGAGGAGGTTCAATGTTTATGCCGGAAATAATTAGATTTTTACTATTTCAGAATCAGGGTATTAAAAAAAGATTGAAGAAATAATCCACATTTAATCCACATCAATCAATCAACATCATACTTCAAGGATATTTGACCGACTGCCAGTTAGTTGTTCATGTGTGGGATAAAGAATCACAACTCTGCCGCTTGGACGCCTGACATTCTGACATTCCACCCTTCAGCACAGCTCCACCTCGCCGTGGTAACGGGTGCACAGCCAACCGTACACGACACGTTTACCCCAAGAATCAAAGTTCTACTCCTGAAAGGACGCACCCCCACAGCAGAGGGTAGGTGATGGAAGCCAGCAACACACACATCTCCTGACACACAAATCAATCACTTTATGAGGATGAGGTGGCTCACTAAAGTCTGGTGAAGGTGTCCAACGGGGAGACGGAGACAGGCTGGGCTCACAAGGCTCACGGACCAGCTCTTTATAACTGCCATTTTATGCTCTTCTTTCTATTCAGTCATTTGAAAAATAAGTGAGAATTGGGTCACTGCAATGATATCACCGATTCCCAGTTCAAAAACCCTCCTTTTATGTCGTCAACCAAGTGGAGTCAAGGCAACCTCCGGCAGGTGTCCTAATGGATACGTCACATAAGCAAGCGACGATGACAAGTGAATGAGGACACTTCTCAGGATTATGCAAATGAACACAAGCTTTAGCGACAAGGCGGAGGTCAAGCACACTGACCGGAGGTCGCAGTCGCAGTGAGACACGGTGAACAGGTTGGTGTTGAGCACCCCGTACTTGACGGTGAGCGACGAGATGATGTGCTGGCAGTGGTCGTGGGCACGGCAGCATCGGTCTGCACCGTGGAACATCCCTGGAGAGGAGCGGTCCAAACACCATACCCTTCTTAGGTGCACTCACTCAAATAGGTCTGCATCTATTTTAATCATAATCCAAGAATACTCATTCAATAATAATGACATCAAAATGCAAATGCAATCCAATCCATATAATAATATCAGTATATAATTACCAATAATTATTATTAACATTGCAGTCGAATCTGTGCTAATGATATGTTTTAAACATGCAAACGCATCACCGTTGGCTGAATGATGAATGAATGAATGAATGAATGGCCTCCAATCAGCCCCTGATGGTGTACCTAACTGGCTGTACTCCGCAGCTCTGCTTCCAGTCCCACACCACAGAGTCCCTGGGAAGAACCAGGAGCGCCTCGTCCTGGACTTCACCTCCAGCAGAGGGTTGGTCCGGGAGGTCGGATCCTGATCCACTCCTTCTCCTTCAGCAGCATCAGCATCATCTCGGTGTGGCGCGGGGTCGACAGACAGCAGCTCTCTGCAGGGGTTCTGGTGACCGGGAGACAGCAGCGTGCTGACGTTGAAACGGCGCATCGCTGCGTCCATTTGCAGCAGCGCGTTTGACGTCCTCCTCTCCTTCTCGCAGACAGAAAGGTACTCTGCGGTGACCGACGGGTCGGAGGTCACCGAGCACCTGACCAGGCGGTGGTCGTCCTGGGTCCACACGGCCGCGTACAACACCAAGTGGTCCCGCGGTGTCCGCCGGTGAAGAAAGGTCAGTCCCCTGTGACCCGGAGAGGTCAGTGGTGCGGGACACATGCGTCTGGAAGTCATTCCGTCCTGCTGCGCGCTGCCCCCCCACGACAGGAACCAGAGGGGTAGCAGGACGGGCAGGACAGGTGCGCGTGTCATGTCACAGCAGGTCGCCGGGTGATGCGTCACGTGGCGGCCGGCTGGACGGTCACCTGGAAGCAGGAACTGACGCGTGGAGCCGACGCGTCCAGCCTCGCGGTGAACGCACGTGTGACGACGTGCAGGTGGAGTCACCAGGTGGGTAACTGATGGAGGAGGGCCCGAAGGACACTCCTGTAACCTGATACGGTTGGGGAGCGGGTGCCCGTGGGGTGAGCCACGCGGGTACGCGCACCCCTCGTAATAATTCGTTGGCTTATTATTGTGTTGACACACACACACACACACACACACACACACACACACACACTCACATACACACACATTAGATCTCCAGTGAGCTGTTATTATAATGAATGGTGACGACACTGAACTGGTATTAAACCTTAATGTTATTATATTAGGATCATTAAAAGAGGTTTCATTTGGACAATATGCCAACACATTTGTAAATAAAAGTTTGAATGCTAGTCTGCTGCAGTTTTACAACCAGTGAATGATGTCATTGTATAGTATTCATATATTTAACAAAGTCGTTTCATTTGCTCAGTTGTTTTATTTTCGTTGTGTTATCATGGATTATACTCGACAGTGGCTCTAGTCTATAGTACACTTCCTTCGTATAAACTACAAGCATAAGCCTATCACAGAATAGAGTATTTGCACCCACCTACCCCTCCTCAACTATTTTTATTGATCTGTGTAAACTCTGCAAAACATGCAACATGTTCTGTGTGTAAACATACATCATTATCAGTGCATGCACTATGATCTATTTACAAAGAATAGCAACAACACATACGAGTCAGATCAGCTAACATTCCCAATTATTTGGCAGAATCCATTGACACAAAATAGTAGACAGAAGAAAAGCATCTCAGAGAGAAGCTTGTTGAACAGAGAGGGAGCTTGACTCAGGTGGTGGACCCCTTTGTGTCGGTGGCCCGGTGTAAACTATCTCAGCATGACTTCATCACAGTTCACTGTACATTTCTACGTGTTGTGAGTCCTTAAAGGTGACAGGAGAAGCCCTCGTGGTGATGGAGGTCTCAGACTACGTACGACATGTGATGCACAAAAGAGGAAAGAACAATTGGTCCTTCCTCGGGTTTACGTTTCTGTTCTCTCTCACCGCATCGTCACGAGTGTGGAGAGCATTCTGCCAGTAATACCGATAGCATCCTGATAGTCATGCAGCAAAATGTGCATTTACAATACGCCTTGAGGATCATGGGCTTCTGTGTATAAAATAGTCAGAGGAATGTCACGGGGGAGGTAAAGTAAACGCTGCATTACAATAGAATCGTTTGACTTCAATCAACAGGTACGGTATATATCTTGAACCACAAGACATTTCATGCATAGTTTCTTTTCTCATAACCATTTAGCTTTGTTTTCTTCTTCTTACTCGTAGTAATGCAAACCGCGATGTATAAATTGAGGTCATTCCATTGTGTGCTTTCCTTGGGGGGTCTGTGATTCTCGTGTGACCGCCCACAGAAGCCGCGATTGGTTGAGGTGTGAGTGACGGGAAGGCTGGGCCACCGCGGGGCGCGCGGCATCACGTTATTACGGGTCCAAGCGGCTCATCGATGCGCTGAAAGAGCATGCAAGTCAAACTCCGACGCAGGCGGCCGACGCTACGGCGGTCCGCACCCCCCGGACCCCCGGCCGCTGAGCCAGTGTGTGCATTCAGTATAAAAGCATGTGGTACAAAAAGACACTGAGCTCTAGGGACTTACATCTAACAGTGGAGACAGCTCTTCGTTTAAACAACCAGAATATAAACGATACAAAATAATACTTGTTATCTCATCACCCTCAAAACCAGTGCATCAGACACATGGCTCTCTGTACTTGTATCTTATATCTCTTATATCTGTGCTCTTCATGTGATGTAGGTCACGGTCTATATGGAGCTTAGAAATGAGATGTAAACCTTTTCTAAACGTCTTCTGAACGGCCCTCCTTTATCTCCTAACCTGAGCTATGTATTTATCTGTAAACATTTCCACAACACGGGGAGCAGCTGCAGGACCACCGCCCTCCAGCGCCCTCCAGCGCCCTCCAGCGCCCTCCCCTGGCAAGGCTTGCATGCTCAGAAACACGGGTTCAATTTCATGTGGCGCCAGAAATGATAATTCCACCTCGCACACACGACGCGTACACACAGTGACGGCTGTTTAAACACCACAACATCGTTTCATGCCAGTGCATTTCAATTAAATGAATGCCATTTTCTTCAGCCGAGGATGTGACGACCCCTGTATGCGAGAGAACACCGTGGACAGGCGCGAGGCTTTTTGTGCAGCTATATCCTTAAGTGGCACACTCTCAAATCTTTACTTATTCGATTGCAGTAACGATTGGAGATAAAGATGGAGAATGACTTCTTAAACGTGGAGGGGGAGGGGGGGCGCAGTGCCGGCCAAGGAAAGAACCAAAGAATGAAAGAGGCTGAACAACGCGACAGATTCAAAAGTGTTTCCAGAGGAAACGGGAGACGGTTCCATGACTCATGCAAAGCTGACGCTGTGTGTGTGTGTGTGTGTGCATGTGTGCGTGCGTGTGTGCGTGCATGTGTGACGTGCACGTGACTAATCGCTGGAGACGTGGTTCTCGTTGTACAACGTGTGCCAGCGCTCAATCCTCTTGTCCTTGTTCTTCAGACACTCGTACCAGTGCTTCAGTCGCTCTCCCTTGGCAGTGATGCCCAGCTGGCATCCACCTGTCACACACACACACATAGACCAATCAGAGAAGCTCCAATTACAGGCAGACCAATCAGAGAAGCTCCAATTACAGGCAGACCAATCAGGGAAGGTCCCATTAGAGGCAGACCAATCAGAGAAGGTCCCACTAGAGGCAGGCCAATCAGAGAAGGTCCCATTAGAGGCAGACCAATCAGAAAAGATCCCATTAGAGGCAGACCAACCAGGGAAGGTCCCATTAGAGGCAGGCCAATCAGGGAAGGTCCCATTAGAGGCAGACCAACCAGAGAAGATCCCATTAGAAGAAGACCAATCAGGGAAGGTCCCATTAGAGGCATACCAACCAGGGAAGGTCCCATTAGAGGCAGACCAATCAGGGACCAGCATTGTAAGAGGTGATTAATACATAGAGTAACTTACCAATGTAGTCATTGGATTTGCCAATGTCATAGTCCCACACAGAGATATCCAACGTTTTCTTGGCCAGCTCACTGTGTTTGATCTCATAGCCAAATTCCTGATGTTCAATCGAGCACAAAGTTCATGAACTGTTGTCACAGACAGGTTTTTAATCAATGGAATTCTATATATTTTTGTAATACATTTTTTTGTAGTTGAGTACCGACCTCGTTGTATTCTGGGTTTAGTGTCTTCTTCTTGGTCTGAGTTTTACATTTGGCTTTCTTCCCCATGTCTGGTTTCAGACATCTAGAAATGATGAGAAGCACATTATAACTTGAGTGTCACGCTGCCTCACCATGAACCAAGGCCTGTAGTCAATCCTCCTGTCGTCAATCCTCAACCACTTGAAGGCACTATGTGTCATTACTGACCCCTTTGGACGGAAAGTGAAATGCAGCCTGCTAGCACTGGAGTGCGAGCTCCGTGGGTTGAGACAATAACAACCATAAACGAATAGTTCATCCCACAGGCTGTTATACGCAACAGAGAGAGTCTGGGAAGGTCTCATTCATTAAGTTAAATCACACTGACACTGTAAAGCAACATGTAAAGCCTCAATGTCGGCCAAGTTAACGTATGCAGAGGCCTTAATCCTTCTGATTGACATCTTGCTACTGAGTGTGCTCTCTGTGTCTCTCTCCACCCAGGACTCATTGAATCAACGCTGAGACTCTGCAGTCCTACATTTTGACGAAGGGGTCAGAGTATCCGTTGGCATCCATGGCAGCCAGGTGGACGCAGCGCACCACCCCCACCAGCAGACGGTTCTGCTGGGTGCTATACATCAGAGACATGAGGATCCTGCCTCTCTCCTCCACCTCGCCTCCATCCTTCCCCGGCTGTCAGAGATGAGAAGAGAAGGGGGTGATGGAGTTAGAGAGGGAGGGAGGGAGGAGAGAGAGAAAGGAGGGAAAGAGGGAGAGAGGAGAGAGAAAGAGAGAGTGAGAGATAGCCAGGGGGAGGGAGAGATGGGGACTAGAGGGAGAATGGAAGGAGAGAGGAGGGTGATAGAGGAAGAGAGGAGACAGGGAGAGAGATAGTGAAGTGGTGCTGGTGGCAGTTTCGCTCGAAGCTTATCACAGGAATCTGTCATGCTGGGACACGCATGGGGAGCCCTGCCTCGTCCTCGTAGAGGGAGATGCCCCGGGACGCGCCAGCCGTGCCCGCCCGCTTCACCTGCGTGGGGGGGGGGGAGATGGCAGCAGGTCAAGAGAGCGAAGAGAACCCAGCAAACCAGCACCCGGCGCAGAGTGTGGCGCTCAGTGGCTCACGTACAGGGACGACTCTCTCCAGACACACGTTGAAGTTCTTCTTCTGGTTGGCCTTCAGCTTCTTCAGGGCCACTCTGGTCTCGCCGATGAACTCGTTGTGCCCGAACTTGTCCTCGTCACAGACGGAGAGCCTGTTGAGGTTCAAAGATTGCCAGCAACACACCAACGAATCAATGGCTGATTCTCCGTGCTGGCGGCGGCGGCGGCGGCGGTGGGCGCTAATTCACTTTATGCGGTTTTCTTTCTT
>OMOU01076722.1:0-10494 GCA_900312585.1 Malacocephalus occidentalis | reverse complement strand
TGGGGCGTGGCCAGCACCTCACTGTGGGCTTTTTTAAAAATACCTTGTGTGTGTTTTTAAAGGTGTTCTCCCGCCCCTCGGGTAGTGATGCTGCTGCCACTCGACTTTTTTTAATGTATTTTTTTGGTCGATCTCCTTGCCGTGTCCTTGGAATATCGATTGAAAATGTATCCGGCATTTTTTTAGAACTAAACAAGGGCTGGGGGGGAGGGCAGCAGGGTTTGAAAATTGGCCGCTGCTAGTATTCTGTCCTGGTATTTGTGAGACTGACGCCAAGACTGCACAGTGCTGTGACTGTCGTCTGCCAGCCGACCAATGGGGAGGCCCTTTAAGCGCACAACTCTAGTCGCCGGGCGCATCAGCCAGTCAGGAGCTCGTGCAATTCTTTTTCGCTTTTGTTTTGTTTTGGTTGAAATTCTATTATTATTATTATTAATGATGAGTATTAGTCGGGAACGGAGCACTCACTTCCTTCCAATGTTCTTTTTTTGTATGTTTAAAATGTTTATTAAATTATTTTCTAATGAAAGTTTTGTGTGGTGTGGTTATTTTCTTATTTCATGGCGTTAACATAACAGAGAATGTGTGTATTAAGATTTTATTCTAGACCATGTTTATAGTTACATACACAAAACTAAAAGCTACTAAATGAGATTTCTTCTGAAATACTAGGCAGCAAGAATGTGTGTATATATAATTGTGATTCAATGATCTAACTTGATTTGAGCAATATCTGGCTTGATTATCTCAAACGTTGCCTTAACAGCCCCATTACCTATTTGTATACATGAGTTTACTGTATGCTTCCATTGTAGTATGTGATGGCAGGGCATGCCTTCTATCTGACCCTCATGATGGAACCAAACAGCTTGGTCTACTCTACCTTTCTTTGTTCTGAGGTATTTCTAAATGGTTATAAGCCTCCTTTGATCTCAATTGGACCAACGCTGAATATGCATTCATCAAAGGAAATCACAATAGATGACGTTTCCAAAATGATTCATGGACTGAGCCCACTCTGCCAAAATCAAGACTGCCTAAATGACGACTTCAGCGTCTTTGATTATTCCTTATCCAGCTCTCTGTCATCGTGTCATGACATTATTAAACCCAGCCGACAAAAATACTCTTCCACCAGTGAAAAAGAACCTTTATTGTCTGCAATGAAACCCTCTGTTAATAAAACGGGCCAGGAACATGAACACATTTAAATGTACAGTGGAAGAGAACCTTGAGCTGACTGGACACAAGTTCTCATAACGCAGACTGACTTGAAATCTTGTTTACATTTCCCTTAGCTTTGGTGGTACATGCGTGTGAGCACAATGTGTACATACTATGGTACACGTCGACACGTTTCCCCAGGGAAAACATTTGGCTTGAATCACTTAAGATATTCTATTCTAACATGTCACACACTACAACAAGAGTTCAGAGAACTGGAAACTATTATTTCCTCAAATGAAAAGGGAGGCATTGTGAGCAAGTGTGTGTACCATGGGTGTGTGTGTGTCTGTTGGCTCAGTGTTCCCTGCCGTCTCCAGGCCGGCGCAGGTGGAAGACGGTGTAGAGCAGAGGGTCCATGGCGGCCGGCAGGGCGGAGAGCAGGAGAGCCAGGGATCTTCCTGCCGGCGGTGCGGTCAGACCTTGGGGACCCTCGGACAACCAGAGCAGAGCTTCACCCGCGGATATCGACGCGTTGACGAGGAGCACACAGGTCAGCACCTGTGCGTGCGTCGTGATGGCGGCCAGCCGGGGATGCTGGGTAGTAGCGGCAGCAGCCCTGTCTCGGTAGAGGCAGCAGGAGGGGAATAAGGTGTGGATGGCCATCAGCAACAGGTACCCACAGCAGTTGAGCCCACCGCGGGCCACCTGTTCCGCACAGTGGGTCGGACCCCTGTGGGTGCAGTGCGCCAGGCTGCTCTCCCCCCGGACGACCCGCACGGACCCCAGCAGAGCCAGCGCAGCACTACAGCAGAGGACGACGGCCACTAGGACTGGAGCGGCGGATCTCACCAGCCGCCGTCGCGCTGCGAGGGGCGGCAACCGGGGGGGAGGCCCCCCGGGGCCCTGGCGGTTTCTGTGCTCCAGCGCCACGGCCGTCATCAGGACCACCACGCAGGCCTGGGAGGAGAGCAGGAAGACAAGCTCCCCCCAGGCTCGGCCGGCGCCTGCCTGTGAACCGAGGACGTCTGTGGAGCTCTGGAGGGCCTCTGCCAGGGCCAGGCCGGTTCCACAGAGCCCCGTGAGCAGGCGCAGAGCGAACAGGGCAGCCTGGAGCAGACGCTGGGCTGCAGTAGTTGTACACGCTGCGGTGGGGAGGAAGAGCAGGGTGAGGGCCAGGCAGTTGAGGGCGATGGAGGGGATGAAGATGGCCCAGACGCAGAGGTGAGTTGTCCAGGGAAGAGAGGAGCTCCGGTGGGTCTGGAGAAGAAGCCCTGGAGGAGACGCAGAGGAATGGGGTCTTGGTGTCACTGATTCAGCTTTTGGATCCCAACAAAAACCTGCTAAATGTACAATTGTACAGCATGTACACAGCAAGCAACAACAATTTGATATTTTATGTGTGCTCTAGTGTTCCAGTACTGTGTTATGAACAGGGGGAGATAATCAGAGTGATAATTTGGTGACTATAATTGGTCTATACACTCTCTTAGAGAATAGTTTCCTGATCATTTAATCAAAACACAAAAGATCATCACAAAAGTCTGTTATCTGAAAAGGTAGGTAAAATGTGAACATTACAAAGAGTGAGCGGAAGAGAGCAAGATTTTGAAAATAGCAGGGAGGATGTAGCCCTCCCTACATTTCTCCACCAATGAGATGATAACGCTGTGTACATGTATGTGATTGACAGGTGAGATGGATTCCCCGAACTAACCAACCAGGGAAGACCTGATTGAAAATCTAACTTAGTTAACACTGAGGCAGGCCCAGTCAACTCGAAACGACTGACAGCACCTTTAAATGAGGAGTGAGATAAATGGTGTTTTAATGGTATTTAGTTGATGTCTGTCTTGGCATACCGTTCTCTGTCCTGCAGGGGCACATGGGGTAGCGCTTGCCTGGCCTGACACAGGGCAGCACGCGGCACTGGAAGCCAGTTGGCACCTCTGCTGTTCTGGGACCCAAGATAATATCAGGGTAAGAATAATCTGAAGACCAACACACACACACACACACACACAGTTGAGTTTCCTCAAACGCTATAAATATTCTAGATGACTAGATCAAAGAGTGCCTCCAAATGGAGTCGGAAGGGTAGTGCCAGGAATTAGACATTGTGTCCAAGCCCTACTTCAGGCGCACACATCACATGTTCTGTTGGTGCAACAAGCGGTTCAGAAGTCATTTGACTAGTGTTCGTATGACTCACAGTGTTCGTATGACTCAAAGTGTTCGTATGACTCAAAGTGTTCGTATGACTCAAAGTGTTCGTATGACTCAAAGTGTTCGTATGACTCAAAGTGTTCGTATGACTCAAAGTGTTCGTATGACTCAGTGTTCGTATGACTCTGCTATTGTGGGCTGTATGAGCAGGAGACAGGAGTACAGTAGTGTGGTGGACGGTTTTGTGCAGTGATGTGGACTAAATCACCTAGAACTAAACATCCCAAAGACTTAGGAGTTGGTGGTAGATTTTAGGAAGCAACAGACCCACCTGAAACCAGTCAGCATCAGGGGAATGTCGAGGGACCTGGGCATCCACAAAGACTAAAAACACAGAGCCTCTGTACAAGAAAGGTCAGAGCCACCTGTATTTTCTCTGCAGACGCAGATCTTTCACCATGTGCAGAAACATGCTACAGATGTTTTATCACTCGGTGGTGGCCAGCATCACTTTCTACACTGTTGTGTGCTGGTCAGCAGGGTGAAGGCAGCCGATGCTAATAGACTCAATAAGCTTATCAGGAAAGCGCGTTCTGTCCTGGGAGTGGAACTGGAGTCTTTGATGGAGGTCTCTGAGAGGAGGATGCTGAGTAAAGTACTCAGTATTATAGATAATTCCTCTCATCCTCTCATCCAGCCACGCTGGAGCCATACCAGAGCACCTTCAGTCATAGATTGAGACAACCAAGGTCTTTTCTGCCAGTGACCATCAAACTGTACAACTCCTCTCCCTTGAAATATAGGACACTGAGAACATTATATTATGTGCAATATTCTTAATATCATGTGCAACACTACCATTGCCAACTTAGACTAAATATATCTTACCTATATTGTTACTCTCTTAGACTTATACAATGTAAATGTATTATTCAAAGTTGTTTGTATTTGTGAGTAACCTCTGGAATAAAGCTCTATCCTATCTTATCTTATAGTAGAGTGTTCATCCAGATGTGTGATGACTAGATCAGTTTACCAGGCTACCCAGTGCACTGTACCAATCTATCCATTCTACATCTGGGAGAACACTCCCACTGATGATGCAGTGATGGCACTATGTCACAATTACAATTTTGAAATGGTTTGTAATGGCTAATCACACTCACACCTGGTGGTAAAATAGGGGCCCTTTAATAGTTATAGTCCAGCTATGCAGTGGTTCCTCTGTGGGTTTGTGCTTTGTGTTACTGATTAGATCTAATCCTGAATTTCACTGTCTCTGCCCCAACAGTTCCTATGTTTAGAGGCCTCACTTAAAGGCCGAAAAGCCAGCAGTACCTGACCCTGGGGAGCAGGTGGCATGGCAGGGAGTCCGGGTTTCCAGCAAAGCTCAGATGAACAAGACCCGGTCGCTCCTTTACCAGGAGGGGGTGGGAGAGCCGGTTGAAGGAGAGGTCTCTAAGGGAGAGAGGGGCAGTATATACATGTCTGTGTCAAGGTCAGCTTAAAACTGTCCAGACTATTGTGATTTTGATCTCTAATATAAATATACAGCAAACAAAAATAAAACATAATATTGAATTGACATGTTATGCGCATATTCATATTATGAAAAGTATTTGAATTAGTATTAAAGCACAAATTATAAAAGCATGAATTATACTATATATTGAAAGTGAGACACTTCACATGAATTCCAGGTATACTAACCATAGGCTAAAATAGAATTATATTTATTCCTATAATACCAGCAGTAGTCTAATGTGGTTCATTTGTAATGCATCTCCTAGCAACACGTGATGAAGAAAATCATTACAAATGAACGGCAACAGACTTCAATCTCACAGTTCATGGACGCCCCCGTAGGGCAGCACAGTCTACCACCAATTCTGTCCACCAATACTACTGATTGCAACTTTCCCCTCTATTGTGGAAAACAAGAGTGTTCTGCACCTTCTGACAGCAGTGACATCAAAAGCAGAGACCAGTTGAGCAACACAGAAGATGTTTCAGTCACTGCGGACATTTGGTCTGACAGAAAATTAGGATTATCCTTGGTGTCACTGTACACTGTATGAAGTCTAAACTCTTGGCCTCCAAAGGCTCACACACAGCCACAACAATCTCTGAGCAATTTGAGTACAACATTACAACTATGTTGGACTATATTATTATTGACAATGCTGCCAGCATGCAGAAAGCATTCACTGTGTGCTTCCCCATTGAACAAGAAGATGAAGGCCATAAGGATCATCTTGAGGCTCTGGCATGATGACCCAACACTGTGGTGGGAGAAGGTTTGAAAGAATGAAAAGCAACAACTTCTCTTTCAAAGTGATCCAAACTCACCACATTGTTGCACATGAGCACAATGTTCAAAGTTGTGTTTGATGAATTTGAGGAACAAAGAGGAATCCCTGTTGCTGTGAACACACAATGGAACTGGACTCTGAGGCAACTGAAGGGAGTTCTCTTCTATGTGATCCCCTACAGATGCCGTGTTTTGGAGAGGCAACAGACAATCAGTTCTGTTGCTGCCTCTGTCCGGTCCATGAATCACCACCTTGAGAAGCACCAGACTTCTTGAGCGGCTTGGTGAGAAGTCTCCAGGCATCGAGAGACAAAAGCTTTCTTGGAATCTTCATCGATGTCAAATTGGCCAGGATACAAGATGGAAGCACTGCCAGTCTCCCTCAAAGCAGCTGCCTTGGGCCCAGCCTTGTCTCTGATGTGGGTGGAGAAGCATGTGCTGGTCCACCATGAGGTCAAGGTGGACGTAGCATAACTTTTTCCCATAACTCAACAAAGTAATAAGGGCTCCTTTGTTTTATTAAATTCTATTTAAAACATGTTTTGCCAGAAGTGATCCGGCTGGACCTCTTGAGCAGGAGGAAGGACTGTTTGATGGGCTCGTATTCATTAAGAATGTTCTATCAGGTAGTTGAAAGGTGTTATAATTGTGAATGTATAGCACATTTACAGACTAGGAAAAAGTTATCTTGCATCATATTCTCATTAAGACTAATTAGAATTTAAATGTGTATTAGTGCATGATACAAAGTGACCATACAGTGCCCTTAAAAAAAAACATTGTGCTTATTCTTAGTATACACTTGTATAATTAATACAAGTGTACAAGTGTATATGTATAATTAATAAGTATACACAATTATACATGTTGTTCTACGATACTTAAAATGTGCTTATAGTGTACACTTTATTTTGAGAATAGAAGTAGGCCGACAATATAATATAATATAAACATAATAAAATAATAGATTTAGAATACTTTGAATTAGTTAAACGAAAAATACCTCTTAGTCAATCTACTTCATTATATAAAAAAAAAATATTGAAATATAAGTCAATATAAGTACAATTTAAATGACTTATTGACTGAGGGAGTTATGCCACGACTCAGTGTTAAACACACAAGTAGAGAACAAGTTGTACTCTATTGTGCATAAATGAACACACAAACACACAAACATAGCACTATTCATTTGACTATATAACTACTATAACAAGAAATGTAATGAGGTGTCTCATCAACAACCTAACAACATTATTACACCAACAACAACAACAACCTAAATTAATTTGAACCACTGCCAATTCGCAATAATCAAAATAAAGACTTACATTTTCTGGATCTTTCTACAGTTAGTAAAGCAGGGGAGAGACAGGATGTGGTTGTGAGACAGCTCCCTGCAGACAGACAGACATCACAGGACACACACACACACATACACACACCATGTCATTCCAAAAATACTCTGTGTGTTAGAATGGAGCACACATTTGATATAAGGAAGTATGTCATTATGAATTATAATAACATTATACAATAATAACATGGAAGACTTATAGATAGATACAATATTATTTTACAACACTGTTTCCATTTTCAGATGACCTTGTACATTAGAGAAGGAGGTGGGATGTAGAGAAGAGGGTGGAGACTATGAGAAGGAGGTGGAGTCAGACTTACAGCTGCCTCAGGTTGGGCAGGTCTTCACACAGGGTGCTGGGAAGTTCTGATATGTGTGATCCAGTGATGGAGCTATATGAAAAATATATATACATAACTTAAATTACAACGTTTAACAGCCATGTGCCTACCTGATGCTGCTCTGTTTAATATAGAAGAAGAAGAATCGGACGGACAACCCCCGTCTTTATTGTCGCGGTCACACCATGCACGTACACCCGTGCACGGCGGGCCTCCCAACCCACACACACACACACGCCCCCATAGGTGTCGCCGTGAAATTGGTCCTCCGCTTTTAACCCATCCATGGCCATCTTCCTCCGCGGTCAGGAGCGGTGGGCAGCTAGTGCAGCGCCCGGGGACCACCTCCTTCCAACCGCCGCTGGTCAGGCGACGGGGTTATATATACACAGTGTATATATATGGAGGAACCCCAGGGAGAACATGGAAACTCCACACAGAAAGGGCTGTTCACGAAATCCCAGCACTGAAGACATGGGGAGAACCAACCATGTCCCAGGCAGGAATCGATCCCAGGACCTCCTAGCTGTGAGGCGACAGCACTACGACTGTGCCACCGTGCCCCTGAGTGTATATTGTATAGTGTATATTGTTTAACCCTTTGCTTAAAAAGTAAGTCAATAGTGAAGCAAGGCGCCGACACTGTTACAGTTAGATGTTTGATTACCTGCTTAGCATCATCGGCAGAGGAAGGCACTAATCCTGCGATGTTGTGTGATCCTTGTCCTATTGTGTCTGTTTCCTTTTGAGCAGTGTGTGTGTGTGTGTGTGTGTGTGTGTGTGCGTGCGTGTATAAAGGATCCTCTCCTATGCTCAGAATAAGTAACCACCGAGCATCCCTTGTTCACTACAGAGCAAGTGACTGTCCACACATGCTAGAGACTAGAGCCGACGCTTCACTGCCAATTCCTCTGCACATCGGCTTCTCTGTGTCCTTTAGAGCAGTGTGTATGTGTGTGTGTTGGTATCTATCAGGTTCTAAGCTCTTGCTGTGCTCTACATGTTGTGCAGATGTGGTTATGCTTACAAGGTCTCCACACTGCTGGTACCAGTGAGGTCAGGGAACCTTGTGATGGAAGTGGTTCCGCTCAAGGATCTAAGAAAAAAACAACAACAGGATATAACACACTGTTGTTGTTGTTGTTGTTGTAGTTGTAGTAACGTTCAAGATTAGCTAAGACATGAAATGCATTCTAATGTCAATAATACACTCTGTACTATACTATATACTATAACATAGAGCTAATTAGTCAGCCTACAGGCAGACAGGCAGGCATACAGGACGATGTCACCTACAGTGTGAGAAGCCCAGGAAGATTCTGGAAGCTGGTTGTCCCTATCCACTCCACTGGGTTGTTATGGAGCTTTCTGGAGGTTACGAGAACAAAAGGACAAAATATTGCAATCGTGGCATCACAGTCCTGATCGAGTTATTTGTTTGTAAACATTTTTACATTGCGTTTATTCATGATATTTAATTTCAAATTCTGCTGTATTATTAAGCTCTACGAGTCAAAGTCAGTAGTTTATTTATTTTGTACTGAAAGTGAAACCAACTCAATTCGATGAAAATTAGAGCTGAAAAAAAACCTATGGTGTGTGTGTGGTTGGTGGCTGATTTAAGCAGCCTTGCCTTGCCCGAGTCAGGCTGGTTGGGTGCACCTGCACATCTGTTATGCATTGGCTAATCAATACACCCAGGTTAAAGCAGCCATCAGCACACACCACACACTAGCCGTGACCTCCTCTAAACCGGTTCATTCAACATCAACTGCCTGTGTCCTGATATTGGAGCAGCCCAGCATAGCATAGCAGCAACATTGCTACACATTCCATGCATTAAAACTACACTTGCTCTGCTGTGCCTTTCTGTGTTGTTCTGTCATTTTTGGTATCATGCATTTAAGATTGGAGAATGCATAAATATAGGCTAAATATACTGTTTATATATGTATATAATAACAAAAAACATTTATATAAAAATACATTTGATTACATTTAACTATATCGACTTCTGATACATATGAACACATACATGTATTGTTTATGATTATTTAAATCTATATTTAATTTATTTCACATTTTTGGTCTAAGGTAAAAATAGGATAAATATATACATTTCCTGACCCCTATTCTAGGTACTTACACTGTCTCCAAGGAAGGGTTGCCAATGAAGGCATGTTCTGGGATGGTTTTAATATTGTTGCTATGGAGAATTCTGTGAAACAAACACAGGCTGGTGTAGTTATGTGACTATATACAGTACATTTCTATCATTGTACATTTCTATCATATTGTCATGTTTATCTAATTTGTCATTTGTGTGTTTGTGTGCATATACGTGTGTGTGTGTGTTTGGCAGACTCACAGCTCCTGGAGGCTGGGCAGAGCTCTGATGGCAGTTGGAAAGCTGTCCAATGTGTTGGAGCTCATGTCCCTGCAGAGACCATCAAGACTACTATTCAAAGTTCAAAGTTCAAAGTTCTTTTATTTGTCAAATGTGCTATATTGACAATACAGCACAGATTAAATTACATGCCTCTCAGGCCCAGGTGAATTTGTGAAATAAAAGACACAGTAAACACTAAGACAATCTAAACAGTGAAGACAATCTAAACAGTGAAGACAATCTAAACAGGAAAACAATCTAAACAGGAAGACAATCTAAACAGTGAAGACAATCTAAACAGTGAAGACAATCTAAACAGGAAGACAATCTAAACAGGAAGACAATCTAAACAGTGAAGACAATCTAAACAGTGAAGACAATCTAAACAAAAGACAATCTAAACAGTGAGGACAATCTAAACAGTATGACAAACTAAACAGTGAAGACAATCTAAACAAGAAGACAATCTAAACAGTATAAGCAGTATAGACAGCTATGAACAATATGAACAAATAAACAATATGAACAATATAAACAGATATACAATGTAAACAGATATACAATATAGACAGGATAAACATCTAAAGTAAACATTAAACAATGACAGTGGGATTTGTTTTTGTTTTGTTTTTTTGTTTTTTTTGTTTTTTTGTTTTTGTTTTTCAGTCTGAACAGTCCAAGGCACGTAGGTGAGGTAGTTTTTGTGCAAATTTGCAGGAAAGTGAAATGTGCAGTCAATGAGGGTGGGCAGGGGGGAAGTGTG
>OMOU01076698.1:0-11023 GCA_900312585.1 Malacocephalus occidentalis | reverse complement strand
TCTGGTGGGATCGGTATCAGGACCAGCCAGCACTTCCTGTGTGGACACAATGGAACGGGAAGTGCATTAATGGCTCTGACCAGGAGTTTGCCAGTTTTCCCTCTCGCTCTGTGTCTCCGTGTCTCTCTCTCTCTCTCTCTCTCAATCTCTGTCTCTCCCTGTCTCTCTCTCTCTCTCTCTCTCTCTCTCTCTCTCTCTCTCTCTCTCTCTCTCTCTGAGAATTGAAGTGAATGAATTACTTGGATCATATATATACAAACATATAGTACATATTAACGCCCACTTGGGAACTGAAGTGACGGCAAAACAGAATGATGACCCCAGTAGGGTGTGACGCAACACACACGCGCCTCTAATGTAATTGATTTCCTGTGACGAGAAAGCATGTGTGTCTGAGTGTCTTGTGATCAAACCAGGAAGTAGCCGTTTCCAGCTGCAAAGAACTGGTGATACGGACGCATGCTTTATAATCACAAGGACTAAGAGAGACAGACAGAAACAGAGATGGAGAGAGAGATGGAGAAAAAGAGAGTGAGAGAGATAAGAAGAGACTACAAAGCACACCCAAGCCCAGTACTCAATGCGGAATTAAATACAAACTTTAAAACATTCAACTTTCACACAACATACAAACATACAACTCTCAAACAAATCTCCAGTAGCTCCAGTGATGGTTTATTGCATTACATAAAATTATGATCACATGACACATGAGAGACTTCTCTGCTTGGTTCCGACTAGTCCCTTCGGGTTGCTCATTTTCACTAGTCCTGTCTGTCTGTTCCCCCGGCTCTCCTTCCACTAGTCCTGTCTGTCTGTTCCCCCGGCTCTCCTTCCACTAGTCCTGTCTGTCTGTTTCCCCGGCTCTCCTTCCACTAGTCCTGTCTGGCTGTTTCCCCGGCTCTGCTTCCACTAGTCCTGTCTGGCTGCTCATCTGGCTCTGCTTGTTGGACTAGTTGGACCAGGGCAGGTGGGGAATGTGCCACCACGGCAACCATGTCAGTAGGTAATGTGTCACCATGGCAACCAGGCCAGTAGGAAGGAAGCAAGTATGTCTGCTAGTATTACTAGTAGTAGTGTTCAGAATATCCATTAAATCCCACAAGACTTGCTGTGTGTGAAATATTGCAGACATTTGTAATAGCTGCTATTAGAAGTGCTAAGCATGTCCTAGTAATAATGTGTGGCATTTTTCATCTTCCTTCCAACTTCATTTTTGTGTGCCTTGAATAGCTAGGCTCTGGTTGGATCATGGTGGGCCTTAGAGGCTAAAGGCTTTAGAAGCCCCTGTAGACTCTAGAGGGAGTAGGCTAGTATTAGGCATACAGTATGTATAGACCCATAACTACACACAAGTCACGGTTCCTCATTAGTACAGCACAACGTACATCTTTAGCACTTCTTCATGCCAACAGCTGGGATGGGTACATACTATAAATAGTACCCTTTGTTCAGGAAGTGGTCAGAGAGTCTGATAAAAAATAGGGTAGAGAATGTTAGGAGTGTGGCGGGAACACGTGCTCGTCCAGATGTTCTGACTCTGAAACAGGATGTAAAGCTCCTGTGTCGGGCCCTGCGCCCTCCTCACCACAGTATATGCCGCACAAGGATTTCCTCCCTGAGGGGGTCCCTGGTCCCCCATTGTCAACCCCCATACATCCACTGTTATACCTCCCTCCAGACCGCTACTAGCAGGGCTAGCTAGCCACTCTGACAGCCTGGAAACAGTATTCATGACATGAGGTTCTACTGCACTGAAGAAACAACGTATAAAACAATACCCAGTGTTAGCCTGAAATGTATTTCTGTAATTAAGTTCCCGGGGCTAAACTAGCTGACTGCTTGATGGCAGCTTCTATAAAGCCATTTTAACTATAAAGCCAATAGTTAAAATTCATCTCCATGTTCCCGATAACTTCTGAAACAGCCTAGCAGGTCCAAAAGGGCCACATTTCTACCCGGTGTTGATGTTTATGGAGACATTTAACAACCGTGACATTAAGGATTAGCTTATTTTTGCTTTCTGGCTAAATTATACATGCATCATCTGCAGGGATGAAACATTTTGACAGCCTTTCACTAATGAACAGGCCCATGGCTGTCTTTAATCATCCACCCCTTTCCTGCCATCCTTTAGATGTTTTTATTTTATTGTGGATGAAGACTGCTTCCCTCTGCAGATTCCAACACTGTTTGACATCTCAGGTTACTTCCAGCGCTTCAGGCACAATCTGGTTCTGAGACTGTTGGAGGAGCTTTTAGTAACTGCTTTCTGAGAAGTCAATCTAAAAGGTTTTCCATGATTACAAGAGGAAAGCTGCTCACCTTCACACCGTGCTTAGTGCAGCGTGTTGCTGTGCTCCCCGCTGTGAAGGTGCAACGTGGACCTCGGTCTGTTAGCTTGTGGTGGCTAGCTGCTGGGTCAGATGAATTAGTATTGACTTGTTGATCCTCTATGTTTCAGCTCTCTCAGCTAGCCTAATGGGTCTCTTAGGAGCTGAACACATTCAGCTTCACATGTTTAAAAGACAGAAGTTACAATTCACACTCCACCTCTCTGAGTCATCATGACCACCACAACACTATAAGCCCTCTGGTCACAGTCCAGCATCACCTGTCTGGGGGCAACAATGTCCTCACACAAGCTGATGACCAAGACAGACCATTCTAGGCTCTTCAAACCAAGCAAGCATGCTAGTCTTCAATCCAACCAACCATAGGGCTTTCAAACCCTTCTAACTCCCTCATGATCATTAGTAATTAGAGGAGAGCCTGTTCGGCTTCTGTGCAGAAGCTTTTGGACTTTGATTAAAAATAAGTGTACCACCAGGGCAGTACACAGCTACTTCACATAAACACTTACCTACCAACAGCTCTGCAAGGTCATTAGCACATCAGGTGGACCAAATGTGATTTTGTGCCATTTTAGATGGCCTACATTCAGCTGCACACGGCTCCGAAAACACTGGATGCCAGAATGTATTCTCTGATGATACCGTACATAGGCCTACATAAATAAAAATACAACTGGTTTTGACCAGTTGATGTGTTCGAGTTCGATGTTGAACTAACTCAACCCATCAACCTCAAGCCATTCCTACTTGGCTTATCGCCCTCCTGTGACTGGCCGATAATGAGATGGTTTGGAGGAATACAATGGGGTGGGGGGGGATAGAGGAGGACTCAATGAGCACAAAGACCCTGTCCCTGTCATAGAGCGAGCACTGTGTCACACCAGCATTCCTTCCTGCTGCTACAACAACACAACCAGCCCATTCATGGCCAGTACAGTATGCTAAAATCATGCTAATAATGTGGACGCCAGGGTGCTAATCAGCCGCCAGTCTGGGTGATACCGCTCTAACCTGTTTCAGGTCGTCTCCAGGAGACCTCATCCACCGAGCATCAAACACAGCCTCCTAGTCCCACTGTCGCTAGTCCAGCTAGTAGCACCCACTGGCAACAGGATGCTACCCACTCCTCACCGCTAGCAGGAAGGGCATCTTGTTGAAGGCACACCTCAACGAGTTGGGGATCAAAGCGGCAACCCACCAGCATGACCTCCTGACCATCAGGTCTGTATAGAATAGATGATTAAGACACGAATAGAAGCAGCACTAGATGCTTGGTCCTAGCAAAGTCCTGCAGTCCAAACAGTGTGTGTTTTTAGTCACACACGTAATACTGTACCTACACAGAAGATATATATCTACTCTATACCTCCACAGAACCAATTTACATCAGCAGCAGATTGTCAGTTAGGGACGTCAGGGAAGGTCAACAGCACACTTGCAGCTGGAGGACATGGGGGTGTTGGCATGGAAACTGTGTTTGCATTGCTGTTGTTTACATGATCAGGGGTTTGTACTGGGAACCAAGGTACAAATAATCTCATTCTACTGCCAGGCCTGACAATTACTACCATTACAAGTCGTATTTTTACAATTACTAACAAGTCATTTCACAGACGCTTCTGTCCAAATCCACTGACAGTGCAGTGAGTGCATATACAGATACAGGTCATTAAGAGTTGACATCAGAACATCTATTGGTAGACTGCAGCATGCTGACGTTTAGCCAATGGCCAGACACACACAAACACACCGTATCAAAACTACTGGTTCAAACTGACATAGGGGGGCTGACAGGCAGGGTCTCTCTCTCATGGGAGGACATCTCGGCAGCAGATAGAGAGAAGAGTGAAGGGAAGTGAGTAGACTGTCTACTGGCACACAGATCAGGAAGCATACTCTGATGAGGAAATGTGTCCGCATCTGTTCTTTTAGATTGGAGAATTCAAGTCTGTTCGACATGAACTTTTTGACCCATTTCCACTGTTATACTAGCATCCTCCGCATCCAACTTTGTCTTTAATATATGCAGCAAACTTAAATGATCTACTCAGACGTGTACTCCAGTTGTGCCTATTCTGTGGTTGATGGAACATGCAGCTGTAACATGTTATTTTATGTCCACATGATAAGTAATCTGAAGTACTATATCTATCCCATAGCATATATTTATTTGCACAATTGACGGCTGTGATAGCAGTGGTTACTTAGCACGCACACATTCTTATGACTGCAGTGTGTGCACAAGCTTGTATTAAATCATGTTGCAATAGTCAAGATCCAACGTCAGCTGGTTTTTGGAGAAGCCATCCCTTCCTGACATGTCCCTGACAACACGTCATATTCGCCATTGACTTGTTTGCAATGTTGGTTACTTGTTTGTAGAGTTAGGGAAGCAAGGAATTGTTTGAATTGTCATGGGTGATAATTGTTGTTTAACAATGTTCATATGACATTGAACTTGCAGAAAACAAGGCAAACAAAGACAAATATAGCAAGGGGTAAGCATATTTATCTAAGAGACAAAATGGTCATGCCGACAAGTCTACACTGACGCTATGCATTCTACAAGTACATGTTATGAATTTTAAATTGAGCTAAACATAACATGATGTTTTTCAATGACTCAAATCACGACAAACACAAAATCTGTTGAGATCAACATGTATTGTCTTGGGAATGAGGAATTTATATAGGGAATTATTACTATACTAACTTTTACCTGAATTGTAGATATAGTGTTTATTTTAGATGAGATATTGAACACAGTTTGGTTAACGTGTGAGATATGAAGACATGGTTGGGGTTAGATGTGGGATATTGAAAAAAGATCAGATTTTAGACCAGAGGCGTGTTCATATACATACCCTCCGCGATGAGCTCTTCCACCGTGACCTGATAGCGGCCCACGGCGAACACTTTCCCGGAGTAGCTGCTGCTGCTGGTCCCGGACCCTCCTCCAAGACCCCCGCTCTCCGACCTCGGCATCCTGGAAAACTTCTTCATTCTTCCTCTGAATACGACCCGCCGTCAGCACCCGCCCACTCGATTTAGAATGTTCTCCCAGTCTATCTAGTCCTCTGGGAGTGTGTCTTCATGCTCCGGAGGAACTGGAGGAACTACTCATGTAACCCTGAGGTCATGGCAACACACTGGGCGTCACGTCGGAAATGTCTGTCTTGAACCACGTCGTCTCAGGGCAGTCACGTTAAACCGGCTGGAGAAACTCCCTAGAAATCACAAGTCACCACAACAGTGTTAAAGTTGCAACAACACCAGCAGCAACCCGTAGTTAGCCGGACACCCAGTCACTTAATCCCGCCGATACGGCCGTCGGGATGAGGGAGAATCACAACAATGTCGCGGATCCGGCCCCCATGAGAACACCCCCTAGCACCCGATATATACCACCCTACATACATAAACCCATATATACCACCCATATATTTACCACCCTATATACATAAACGCATATATACACCCATATATCTAAACCCCCTATATACATAAACCCATATATCTACCACCCTATATACATAAACCCATATATACCACCCTATATACATCAACCTATATAACTACCACCATATAGCTATTAACCCGTATAGCTGCCACCCTGCATTAACCCATATATACCGCCCATATAGCTACCACCCTATACATATCAGTCCATATATCTACCACATTATATTTAACAACCCATATATATATCCCATATATCTACAACTCATACATACCCATACCCAACACCACCCTATATCTAAACCCATATATATCACCATATCTATCAACACGATAATACCCGATAGCTTCTATTTTTTATATCACATCTAATTAAATGCTATCATAGCCTTTCAAATATCACTATATATGTCCGTAGGTTATGCCCTATGAAACCCGATATATATTTCACATATGTAACCTCATATCAAACTAGTTCAGAGTACAGCCGGAAACCCGCGACTTGTTCCCTTTCGGACGGGCTAGCCTCCTATGCTAGGCTAGCCGACGCCACCTCGCTGGCTTCCTATGCTAGACCAACTAGTGTAATTGGCCGTCGACTTAGCACGCAGCCGTGTGACTAAATAAATACAAATAAATACAATGTATCTCGTACTCCGCTAGCGGCAGCTTAATCCCCCGTCTCTCGGCGTCTTTCTGCGGGTCATCTTCTGGAGAGTGTCGCTAAACTTCAGACTCCCAGTGGTCTGTTATGATGAGTCGTCTTGGTCCTGCCTACCGGTGTTTGTATTGGTGAAGGATAGGAACACACCCGCAGAGCTCTTCTTTGATTGGACGGTGAGGATGACAGTCTGGGCTGTGTGGTTAAGGAAGACCCCCAAACACTCCAGCTGTATCACACTGTTTACAATAAAAACCTGTTTCATAAAAGTCTTTATCAATGCATCACTTGGAAATGATATAGGATTCATTCATGTTTGATATAGCCTGTGCTTTAGTCCCATATATTTGTATATATTATATTGATGTAAAACAATGTAATAATTATATTTCTGTATTCTTATAGAGTAAAACAAAAGATTAGAGTTATATTTAGTGCTTACTTCTGTTTCATCCATTCACTTTTAAGGTGAGAATCTGCTAGCTGATTTAACACCTCAGACAGACTTGAACAAAGGAACTTAGTTTAACTAAGAGCATTGTTGAAGTCCATTGTCACAGTTTGTTCACATATTGCCAGCAGCCTCATCATTGCTGAGCTTTCTAGTGAGGATACATGCAATATATGTTTTTCTTCTATCCATTTTTCCAAGAAAACAATTCATAATTATTGTAATACTCAGATATTCTTTCAACCTCTAGAAGTAGCACATGGCGCACAAATATTACATAATACGTCGTAGATCACGTGACTCATGCTCTGCGTGTGTGTGTGTGAATGAATTTTGTGTATGCTGCCACCTGTTGTCGTTTCTGTTACAAATACCACACATGCACAAACACACACACAAACACACGCACGCTCACAGGGTGGAGGTGATGTGAGGGTGGAAATGAATAATGACTTTCTCTGTTCCTGTAATGTGATATGTTCAGATACAGTGTTGTTTCAAGTTTTTATTCCAAAAAAGGCACCGGATACAGGCATGAAATTAATAGCATGTTATTCATATATGAATAACATGCTATTTATATATCAGCAATACACATCATTAACACGCAATAGCACCAAAAATATATGATGATTACCCCAACTTCCCAATCAGTGATTCTTGACAGGCACAAAGGTGAATGGAGAGAGAGACACTCATAGACAGAGAGATATAGAGATAGATGCAGATAGATAGATAGAGGCAGTGTTGGCAACCAGGAACATTAAAACATGTATAATTAGGTCAGTCGGAGAGTAATACGTCATTGTGTTTAAAATATATATTTGTATTTGTCGTACCAGAGGGACATTTAGTCTCTTAGACTGTTGTCCACACTACCGTTCCGTCCAGAATATGAAACTTCAGACACAAAAACGAAAACATGTTCATTTATCTGTCCTATCGTGGACCCAGCCCAACAGTAGTAACACATGATATAAAATACTGGAAGAAAGGTTCAGTCAGTCGTTCTGCAGCGGTAGAAAGGCCAAGGCTGCCACACTGTAGGGTCAAAGGTCATGCTTCTGAAATACTGCATGGCGGCAGGTTCCACAATCCAATGCTCTCACGGTCTAACCTTTAAAACATAAAATACTTTGGCTGATTTGAGATACTGCGGGGCACTTAGCATCGTAGCGTGGCACAAACTAACTATGAAATGTATACGTTACAGTTTAACAAGGACATATCTACAGTATCTGTTGCATCAAATCTACTTGTTCCAGTGTAACTTTCCAGTGTAATTGATATATTCCTAATAGTGACGGAAGGTTTAATGGCACGTGATCATCCTTCCACAATCAGCCAGCCTGGAAACTCATTTACAAAGAAACAAACAGACCGGAGACGTGGTTACCGTAGATACCGCCCTGTGTCCCAGCTGAGCTACCCATAATCCCCTTGGATGTGACATGATGAGACATTCATCGGATCTGGACGGTGAGGTAGCTCAGTTGTGAAATGATGGTGTCGTGTTGCGGTCGGCTATCGCACCCGTTCCCTTTCCCACCAGATATAAAAACACATACATTTCGTTCCATGACTTACAAACATAACATTAAAAAAAATACTGTTAAAAAAGAAGAAGAAATGCCCTCCGTTTTCTCCTCACACTACTCTGGCCTCCCTTCCTGAAGTGGAGCGGACAGCGGGGCTACACCTCCGTTCCGTCGCTGAGGTTGTTGTGCAGCTTCACCTCCAAGTTGACCTCTTTCACCTTGTTGTTGACCTTGGCAATGCGCGTGCCCTGGTTGCGGTGGAGGTCGTTTACGTTGCGGACGGTGCAGTGTCCGCTGCTGAAGTTCTTCTCCAGGCGCTTGTCCAGACACACCTCCACCTTCGTGTTCAGAGGGTACTCCTCAGCCGTCGCGTCCTTCCTCTTCCTCTTCCCCCCCCGGCAGCGCTGGACTAGCAGGCAGGAGGCCAGCAGGACAAGGACCAGAAGGGAGACCGTGGCCACGCCCCCGCCCACCGAGGTCCCCAGGTGGGCGTTGTAGGCGGGGGCCGGCGGCGCCTGCAGCTGCAGCGACTTCATGTTGGTGCCATTCTTGACCTGGTCGCCCTCGTTGTCGTAGATCAGAGACTCGTCCAGGGTCAGCCGGCCGCTGCTGTCCACCAGGTCGCGCCGGCTACGTGCGGCGGGCGGGGCCACGACCCCCAGCAGAGAGCGCTGGAGCCGCGCACCAGACCGCAACTCCGGCTCGATGACATAGATGACCTGCAAGTACCACTGGTGTCCCGCCTCCACCTGCCGAGAGCCAAGAGCACAATCAGCGACGACAATGCGCACTTCATTCTGAGCCCGAGGCCCTCTGAGAGCTGCCGGGTTATCACAGAGACCCAGCTCGCTATGGTTCCCAAGGCTACAGCGCCGTGACAGACCTTATAGAGCGCGTCCACCTTCATGGTGAAGCCGTCCACGCCCGGCATGGCGGCCATGGGATGAAGCTCCGAGACGTCGGAGGCAAAGTTAGCGTCAAAGGGAACGTCGTGGAAGTAGCTGTCGCACACGTCGGGCTGTTTACGGTCCTGGAAAAAACACACACACACACGCACACACAAACCCCTTTTAGAGACTGCAGCTGTGAGTACATGCTGTATTGTGCATTAGGATATTATATGAGACTACTACACTATGATTGATATGCGACGATATCATATCACTACTGAGTATTGTTGTAATGTGATACAAAAGATACTACTAGATGAGAGTATCACAGCATGGTAGTTGTAGGAGCAGTATCTTACCAGCAGGAGGAAGCGGTGCTTGAGGTTCTTGGAGGGCTGTATGCAGCCATACTGGGGTCCCTCGTTGTACAGCGACCCTGTGGGGTCGAAGAAGGGCACGTAGCCGTCCCTCCCGGTGCACAGGTACACCTTCTCCAGCTGCAGCCGGTAGGCCGCGTTCAGACTCTGCTCCGGGTTCCACAGCACCCGGCCATACAGTGTCTGGCCTGCGGAGGGAGCAACACAGCACCACAGGACAGCAGTAAGAATCCGAAACCCTGAAGGCGCGCTCGCTTGAGACACAGCACACACAGCAACCAACGTGTCAACGCATCTCATGCGATCAAGCCTTAACCCTCGTCCCTGGGGATGTGGCGCTGGTTAACCGTTTCAAGAATCGCCTTCTTGTCAGGAAGAGGTTTGGATTGAGTGACTGACAACCCTAACTCATATCGTACTTTGATTTAGTACCTTAATAACATTTAATTAATAATAATAATAATAATAATAATCTAATAATCGATTTTAAAATATGAATATCGATTGATCGATAGACATCTTTAACCATTATATCTTATATTAAGCTCTCCTGGAGGAGGAGAGCCAGGCGGCTGTTAGAAGAGCATGATGGGTAATGGAGTACCCATGGAGAATGCTCCCTTGTAGTCCATCTCGGCCAGGGAGACCTCTGCGGTGGCAGGGTCCAGGAGGAAGAGCTTGTCGTTGTTGCACAGCTGGAACTCTGTATTGAGGGAGTAGACCAGCGGGACCGGCCGATTGGTCTGCTGGAAGGAGATGGGAACCAGGAACCTTCGGGGGGACAACAGGGGACATATTCCAATGAGACACACACTTTGGACATCATTCAAATTAAGAGTCGCTTTCACTGTCTGCTATTCATAAGTAAACCTAGCAAATCCTTGCAAACTAGACTCGAAGATCATGGCACTCAGAGGCTAGAGGTGAGAGAGGTGAGATGTCAGAGGTGAGAGGTGACAGGTGAGAGGTCAGAGGGGCGGGGCCTACTTCTCTGGGGCGTGTGCAGTGCAAGACAGGGGTTTGTCTGCCGGGTCGATCCAGGGCTGGGTGGGCTGCACCGTGCATGGGACCAGTAACACTGTGTACTCTCCAGAATAGTCCTTCCTGTCCAGACAGGAAACAAACACAGTAGAAGAGTTGAACAGCTATACAAAACTGCAGTCTCATTCAAGATAGAAACCTTGACCACATCTAACCTAACATCTAATCTTAACCATATCTAACCTATATCTAATCCGAACCCTATCACCTAACTCTACACTCAGAGTTTGAGTTAGCATAGTCAAGCCAAAT
>OMOU01076685.1:0-10978 GCA_900312585.1 Malacocephalus occidentalis | reverse complement strand
AGTCCTGTGAATATAAATATAGGAATAAGGTTTTAAAGGGGCAAGAGGTGGAAGATTACAAGTTGTATTTTGCACGCATGAAACAAAGTGGCCATCACCCATTTAAGTAACCCTTAATTATCAAACGCAGCCCAATACAAAAAGTGTGTGTGTCACTGATTTATATGTGGCTCCATTTGGACATACGTCTTAGGAAACCGTGGACACAATGGCCTGTTGGGGTATGATGCTGGGTCTAATGATATGACACACTTCCTCCAATTAGGCCTGCCCACCATGTTCTACGTGCTTCGTATTTATCAAGATCTACACATCACCATCATTACGCAGTGCACGAAATTGTGATGCAAGCATTTCTCGAGAAACAAGAGCTGTTGTTGTTGTTGTTGTTGCTGTCGAGGGCCTTCCCGTAATAATCACCTCCTGGTCCGATTCTCACACACACTTGATTCTCTTCGGTTGGTTTTCCTCAACAATCACGACGAAACGAAACGCCACGATGTAATGATTCAGCATGTGCACATAGAGAGTGTGAGAGAGAGAGAGAGAAAGGCTGGAGAGAGAGAGAGATTACGTCGTGTGTGTGCCTTACCTCGGGGGGGGCTCGGCTCCTGCAGATATGGGGGCGCCGCGGCGGCCACGGGGCTGACGTTCCCGGAGTTGGGCGCCGACAGGAGGGGCGAACGCTCGTCCATGCCGTCCGAGGCCATGACAGCAATACAGCATGCGGCGGTGGTGGGTCAGGGCGGATCGGGTGCTAATGGTGGTGGTGGTGGTTGTGACTGCCTTTCCCCCCGGCAGAGAGGAGGAGAAGCCAGTGGGTGGAGGGGCTGCTACTGCTGCTGCTGCTTGCTGCTGTCGACGAAAGCGTGGAGGTGGAGCCTGGTGTTATGATGACGGAGAAGTGGGTGGTGTTTAAGAAGGATACCCCGACCTTCTCCAAAGCCTTCACGTTGCTTACTGACATGCTATTTTACATCATTTACTTTCATGTAGGCCTATTATCACTAGAAAGACATAGATTATACAGACATACTGTATATAGATTTATATCAGACATGGTACAATATTATTATTATTATTATTATTAATAATAATAATAATAACAATACTTTTTGTATTATTATCATCATCAATATTATTATGATTATTATTAGTATTATTATTATTATTATTAGATCACTGGATGGTTGTATCTCTGTGTTGTCCTCGTATTTCTCTGTTCTTTATGTTGATATTTAACTGTGTCTGAAATAAAGTGATCTATCTATAAATCTATCTATAATAATATGCTGTTATAATTAGCTATGGCGGATAATCACAATTTAATATGCAGTAGATAGAAATAGTAAGGGGAATGCTTGATGAATTAGTGACATTTTTGCATATTTTTGCATAAAAACAAATATGATTAAACTCTTAAGTTTAGTGCCTCAAACTGCGTAATACCATATATAAGCCTCTAGATGGCGCCCCAACCCCACTAATGTATGCCTCCAAGACATTTTTTGGAAACAATTGTTTTTATAGTTCATTCTTGGTAGAGTTGTTCAAATGATGTAACGCAGAAGGCACGCTCGTTTGTGACCCACCGAGTTGAAAAGACTGTAAATGTGTCTCATGGGACATACGTGGTGTTATGTTAATCGTAGCCTAACCGTTTTCACATTGACACTGTATATTTTTATGAATAACAGTGAGATGTGTCTACAGAGGCTTTATAGGCCTGCAACATCATCTTTCTAACTCCTAATTTGGGTAAGCGTCAGGGTCCAACTTTATTCACTTTATACACGAAACGGCTCTGGTAAATTCCGGGAACTCTCGCCCAGTTTCCAGTTACTCCGCTTTCCGCTAATTGGGTCTTTACATTTTTTGTTTTTTAAAGTTTAAAATGATGAAAAATAAAAAAGATATATATTGAGAACAATCATGTTTATAGGTCGGTGCTATCTTAATGGCTCGTTGATATTTGAACATAAAATGTACACACGCTTGTAAAGCCACATGCATCGATTTGGTTGTGGAGGGAGAAACACAAGAGGCGACTTGTTTCTGCAGAGTGAAGCCGAGCCGCAGACGCACAGCGACTCACTCTTTCCGACTGTTAAAGTGCTGCGGCTGCCTGGTCTGGTCTGCGTGGAGAGCCCACATTTCTTTGTAAGGTAAAGTAAAAACTCCGCACAACATGACAACACAACAGAACCCTAACGTCTTGTCGGCCTAGATATAGTGTCACATTGGCAAACGTTTTGCAAAGTAGGAAGATGCATTTTTCCATGATGGCAAATCGCTTGGACGAAAAGCTACTAAATAAACATATCGGTTTTTTTGCTTACTATTATTGGGCATTACTTGACTATGAGTATGTATACGTTGCACGCTTTAATCAAAGTACCACGTCTGAAAAGCGACCCACGTACGAGTTAATCACTGCGGTTGCAGACCAACAAACACTGCTTGTGTTTGCTTTTTAAACCAGATACTTTCAGTTTTAAACAAAGGACTACAACAAAATACAAGTGTTGAATGCAGCATCTCCTGCTGTGTTTGTGTAGTCTATGTATGTGTTGGGTTGTGTTTTTTCTTCTTCACCAGCATCAATGTGTGAAGCTACATTGTGAGTGAGTGACTGGCTGACACCATACATGACCCTTCCTCCCACTATCTCCCCACGCAGCGAGTGTTGAGATGCTGGTCCAAGGGGAGGTGAGATGGACCTGGCTGGCTGCCTCCTGCTGTCTCCTGCTGGGGGCCATGAGTCCGGCCAAGGGCCAGAGTGGCGCAACAGCAGCAGCAGCAGCAGCAGCAGCGGAGCTGGCAGTCACAGACTTCTTCTGGGACTGGGAGCTGCAGGGCTCCGGTGGTTCAGCAGCTCCTCCTCCTCCTGCCCTCCAGGAGATGCTCCATGCGTTCCCCGCCGCCGACAGCCCCTTTGTCACGGAGAGCCCCGGCCAGCCCGCCGCCAACTGCACCCAGCGTTTCTGGCTCCCTTCGGCCTCGCCAGTCTGCTGGGAGGAGGTGGCCGGCCCCGAGGAGTTCGCCCGCTCCCGCCTGCTGGTCCTCCAGAACCGGGCGGCGCTGCAGGCCGTGTCCACCTCCACCTCCAGCGGGGCGGAGGCGGAGCTGGACACGGAGGAGGGCGGGGCATTTGTGCCATACGCCCAGCAGGTGCGGGAGGAGCTGCGGTGTGCGGAGGTGGACCACCGGAGTATGTCGGAGACCATGGGCGTCATGCAGGAGGTGTTCACCTCGCTGGAGGAGAAGAGGAGGGAGGGCACGGAGCAGAGGGTCTTCTTGAGGTGAGGGTGAGGTGGGGGAGACATGGGTGGGTTATCATCTCCTCCTATTGGCCAGGGGTGTCACCATGCATTCCTGAGAGGAAAAACACACAGGCTGTGATCTAATACAAGAAAATAAATGAAAGTACAAGCATATCAAATTAGCAGGAAGAAAATGTAGCATTTATGAAGGGATGATGTCCTTAGCATAAAGGTACACTTGCATGAATCTCTAACATTGTTAAATCCCTACTAGTTTAAATATCCACTACTTCTTCTAGCATGCAATATCTGGATGCTGAAATCCAACTCTTTCCGAGTTAGTTTTGTGGGTCTTTTACTTTATTAAGTCATTTGAAAACACAATGCTCCAGGCATTACGTTTCCTTTAGACATCTGGCAGAAATTAGGGCTTTGTCAATAGAATGGAAGCGCTCCATTAAAGTGCAACACACAATCTGTTCTCCATTGAGCGCATGCCTTAATAATATATACATCTTATTTGACCATTTTTCCAGCATGAGGGAGCATCTCACCAGCGCTTGGGATTCCATCCACGGTAGAGAGCACATGGTTGCCCACCTGGAGCACCAGTTCTCCCTCCTGGAGACCTCTCTGCTCAGCATGCAGCATCGACTCAACAACATACTGATGCAGTGAATATTCACTCCTTTCTGTGCATGTGTCTGTCTGTTTGGCCGGGAGGTATTTGTCAGGTATTTAACGATCATATTTGATACCAGAAGTTGACGACAGCATGGATGGACGATGTCGTGTTCATTCTGTCCACCCTAGAGGTGAGAACAGGATGACCTCTCAATATGCATTTGACATTACATTTAGTCATTTAACACTTGCATTACATTTACATTTAGGGCATTTGGAAGACACTTTTATCCAAAGCGACTTACAAAGTGTACAGAAGGAGACAGCAATATGTCGCTGTTGTACATAAAGATAAGAATTGAGATGGTTTTGAGCATTCATAATTGCAAGGTTAATAGGTTAATAACCTAATAATTGTTCGGTTGCCTGCATAATAGCTGGCATAAGAGCAGACGTGCCATTCTGAGCACATTATATAAGAACATACAATATGCTAAACAATGCTAAGTGCTATTAATTATGCCATACAAACAAGACGTACAAACACGCACATTAGTGCTAAGGTTTCCAAACACAACACTCAACACAACACCTGGAGCAGCAGAAAAGAAATCATTCCAAGTGCTGGATTATGGCACTCAATTGCAGAAAACAGTGCAGAATATCTCCGGGGAATCACCACTCTGTACATATTAACCTCTTACAAACATATACTCTAATGTTGGAAGGCTTTGCATTACTGTTTGTACACATGGCACCATTGTACTTTACAGCCATGTTCCATAAAGACCTTTATGGGCCGACTGGCTCATAAAAGCTGCGAGACACCTGTTGGTTTTAACCAGAGAGCGAGAAGTGGTTTTGCAGAACGCTAAGGATCGCAAATCCACTTTGGATTAGGAAATAAATATGCTGAGAACATGTAATTGTTTGAGGCTGTATCAATAAAGTTGATTAAACAGATTCTTCTTACTCCTAACATTGAAACGCCAAGACAAGGTGCTTGAAACAAGGATTCTTTTTAATTTTCTATATCAAAACTACATTTTTTTTGTACAACATACAAGATGTGCAGTGAGGTACAGGGTACTATGCTACACTGAAATGTTAGGCTCAACATATTACAGTCCAGTTGTGTACAGTACTGTGGCAAGGTGACCTTCTTTTCGCTTGGCGTGAACAATTCTTTGATTAACTTAGCTACTTTGAAGCTATTATTTGCTTGATCTTTGATTACTTTCGCATATCACCATATTCTATAAAAACAACACAGTGTCAGCAGAGAGGCTGATCTAGATGATGAGTCCTTTGCGAACTACCACATATATTCACATTCAACCAATGGTATGGCACTGCATGCATGCTTGAATTGTTTCATCTTTGCAAGACACACAATCTGGATTGTGAATGTCATATGGAAGCCTATTTGGTAATAAATACTGAACGTTTTCTCATCTAAAGCCCATAGCTGCTCAATGATTATGAAAACCGCACAGCAATTCTAATGCAGAACCTCCTCAGGAAAATGTCCTGACTTTCCTCCAATTCCTGCAAACTCTTCATTGGTTCTCAGTTCATGGTGACCTATAAATATGCGTGGTGATGATGATGATGATGATGATGCCTGATGTAAATGCCCCTGAACAAAACAAAGAAATCAGTTGTCAGCCTCGTCTTCAGCCTCATCCTCCTGCATTTGCGCCAAGGTCTTGAGATATTCCCCTGCCAGAATCTTCTTTGGTAGGATATCTGTCGATCAAAACACACACACACACACACACAGTGGATTTTTGCAACATACTCGAATTAATCCATACTTTCCAAGAATCCCTTTATATCACACATTTAATTACAGGTTATGGTTACAGTGATACTTTTAAACTTGTCACCCTGGTTAAACACAATTACAGGCCAGCTCTCGCTCCTTACCAGTGAGGAAGTGAAATGTGTCCGTCTCCTCTGCAGTGCTGGCCAGGTCACTGTAGGAGAGCGTGTTGGATTCTTTGCCTGATCCATTGTTGAATGAGGACACAGCGAGGTACTGGACGAACAGCTCCTTTTAATTAAACAACTCACATTACATCAGCAGCTGAACAAATGAGGGGTGGGGGTGACAGAAGGTAAAATGCTCCCATAGCAACAAACCACGAGGCGATCAACAATGCAGCAAACGTGTGTTGACAAATAAGCCCAGTCAGCAGCGCTGTCAAGTCAACTCAATCGTACTTACGGTAGCCTTCGTGGTGAGAAAGAGAGCATCCTGGTTAATGCTGGAGACGTCGGGAGAACTTTTCATGATCAAGCGTACCCTTGAGATGGGGAGGGAGATGTTTTTGTTTGCGGGGGCATTGTGATCTTTGTCTGCCGTGTTCGCAGACATCTTCTCTACGGGATGCGGTGGGTTTGCGTACAGCGCTGCCGACACATAGCCGTCCGGACAGCGTGCGTGCGCCTGCGCGGGGATGAAACGGACAAGCGGAAGTCGGTTTTTTTTTTTAACTGTGAAGCCGACTTCAAAGTTCCGTTGAATTTAAAACAGAATTAAGAATTTATATTTTTACAGTTATACATATGGAAATATGGTATATTTGATGTAAACTTATGGAGAGAAAAAATGTAAACACAAATGCGTTCAAACCATAATCCGGCCTCTTCCAACCAGCGGGTGGCGCTACATTGAGGACTAACTGACTTTTCACCACCAAACAAGACCAACGGAGAAGAAATGCATCCATGGTTAGGCATGTAGGGTGTTTGTCTGCTAATTCAAACTGTTCAAGCGGTGCTATCATATAAATATATATTGAATATAAAATATATTAATGCTAATCCTCGTAGATTTATTTCTTGTCAATAAGTAATTAGATTGGTTGGTTGTTGGTTGTTTCTTAGTCAGCCTAAAATTGGTGGCTGGCTTCTTCTTGGAGATTGGACCCCCAAGCACCAAGATGCCGCTTGGCTTGAAGCCATGTTGCTCTGTCTGCAAGACGACTTCGTCTACGATGTGGAAGAAAGGCGCCCAGGGAGAGATACTGTGCAACAACTGCACTGGAAAAACTCCCATCGGAGGACCGGCCGGACCGTCTATATCCTCCATCACACTACCAAACAATGGCGGAGGAAAGCAGGTTTAGTTCAACACCAACAATATACAATATAATGTCTGTGTGTAATGTGTCGAGGTGTCCCTGAGCAAAGACACGACACCTAACCACGACTGCTCCCGACCAGCTGTTGGCTTTTGGTTGGCACCGCTGTCGTGAATGTGTGTATGGATGGGTGACAGTGAGGCAATGTAAAGCGCGCGCTTATGTGTGTGTGATGTTAAACGCAGAGCTTGTAGGGCATGTCGTCTGTGCGTCTCTGCTGCAGCACAATAGCTTGCTTTTCATTCATTCGTCCTGACAGTCCAAGCAGGAGATACACAGGAGGTCAGCGCGACTCAGAAGCACCAAGTACAAAGCTCCTACCTCAGAGAAGAAGGTGTCAACAAAAGGAAAGGGAAGGAGACACATATTCAAACTCAAAAACGTACGTTCATCATAAGGTCAAGCTTTTGCAGTATTTCATAAATATACGCATATATACTGTAGGTATATTTTTGATGGTGTAGCCTATTAAACAAAATGACATGTTCTCTTCCCCTAGCCGATCAAAGCACCAGAATCTGTAGCCACGATCATCACATCGGAATCTATTTTTTACAAGGTATGGGGCATGTGATGTTTTCTCTGTAACCGGACGTATGTCGTGTTCATTACTTGTGTAGACGTTACGCCACGTCTGTCACAAATCATTATCATTTCGTCGGTCGCCATATGAAAACAATGCTCAGGCGCCGTTTGTGTATCTGCCCTTTTAGGGAGTTTACTTCCAGATAGGAGACGTGATCAAGGTGATCGACGAGGACGACGGGAAGCCTTACTATGCTCAGATCCGAGGTTTTGTGCAGGACCAGTACTGTGAAAAGAGTGCTGCCCTTACATGGCTCATTCCAACTCAAGCTAGTCCAAAGGACCAGTTTGATCCTGACACATATATTGTTGGTAAGCCAATAAACCTTATATTTTAGGTCATATGTTTGTTTTGTAATTTCTATCTAATACATAATTGGGTAAAAAGCAGTTTATTGTTTGAGTTCTTCAGACAGATGCACATATGACTTGGCTAGTAATGAGGAAGATTGCTTCCACAATTCAGTTGTGCAATACAACAGTTGTACAAAGAGTGATTACTCACACACACCAACACACTCTTCCTATGAACTCATCGCTGGTTCTGTCTGGTGTTTTTTTTGCTCCTGCAGGCCCAGAAGAGGATCTGCCGAGGAAGATGGAGTACCTGGAGTTTGTGTGCCACGCCCCCTCTGAATACTTCAAGTCCTGGAGCTCTCCCTTCCCCACGGTCCCCATCCGCCCAGAGAAGGGCTACATCTGGACCCACCTGGGGCCGCACCCAGCCGTGGCTATGAAGGAGTCTGTAGGAGTCGGTGGTAGCTAGCGAGAGTGGACCAGCCTACTGACTTTTCTACGCGTGGTTCCACCCATGCACATTCATGTATTATAGTACATAGATTTCCCAGTGTCATTTCCATGTGAAGTGAAACAAAATGACACGTGACACAAAGTGTTCATGTTCACAATGATAAGAATTCATAGAAATACATTTTCATCTGAAAAGAAATCTGTGACAAATATGGAAAAAGGACTGTAAAAACATTGTAAATACATTTCTGTTACTGGTGCTATTCGATATAAAATCATGTCCCATACTTTTTTTTAAATTAAGAATGATGCATGTGATCCGCTCCCGGATTACATCCACACCCATGTCAGTTGGTGGCCTGTCTGGTGCCCACACACACACACACACACCCACACACACACATCCGAAACATGACTTGGACGGCGTGCCTTAAAGACGTTGATGACTCACACACCTTTTAACGGCCTTAATGCCATTGAACTGCGTAAAGTAGACTTTATATAAGAAGTCGAGAATGTTCGCAATCGCCGATGACCACACCCCTCATCAGGATGCAATCCAGGAAGTTCTGCAGCAGGCGTCCAATCACCACCCGGTGAGCACTCTGCCACTGACTCCTCCCACAGTGAGGCTGTCAACATCAAAAGTTACCATGTTGGCCTGTGCCTTTCTACATGGTATTGATTTCCTAATAGACATGCTATTATGAGACCTTGTGTTTCATGACGTCATGGATATCGACTTTCTGGGTGAATTGAAGACTTCATCGCTTTGACTCTGCATACTCAACAAGAACATGTGTTTTGTGAATCATGATACAATCAGATTATGATAAATGAGCCATTGAAACATGGTAGATGGTATCAAACCGACTAGACAGGCCTACGGTCAGTTTAAATAGGCTGCTGATAATCAGCTAATCATGTCAAAGTGTTGATAGTGGCCTACTTAATAAATATTGACACACAAATAGACTAAATAATTTAAGTGAGCAATTATATATTATATTATTATACGTCAACATTAAACTGACATTTAGCCTGGAGAACATCCTTCTTACCTACCAGTACCCATACCCACTTTCTAATACATCCCCATGGATATTAGTTATTAGAGTGGGTTACCCAAAAAGAATACGCCCAAGACAAATAATTGGCCTAATTGCGTCGTCGTGTTGCACCGTTCTCCCGGGTGGCCAGTAGAAGGCGCTGTGTTCCGCCTTGCCACTGATCCCTCACTTACATAAACTCTGCTCACACTTCTTTTGCGCGTGTTTTGCAAAGCAAAGCGCGCAGGTCTTCTCGACTACCTCAATAACCAACAACGTCTTTTGATAGCCTTTCTATAGACTTGGAGAGAAATGGATACAACGCCTTTTTTATATACTTTCCACACTTTTATGGATTGGAAATTATATATTCTCGATCAATTGTGAAAAACGGACGAGATCAGCGGAATATGGGCAAGCTCCAGTCCAAACATGGTAAAAAAGTGTTTTGCTTATTAATTCAAGCGCAATATTATAACGTCTACAGACGTACATGTTTACAGTAAAAAAAATACAACTGTCATTACACTTTCCTTCTCTTTTATGTTTTGATTCAGCCTCCAAACGCAGGGAGAGTCCCGAGGGTAAGAAGTATGGCTTTAAATTCATAACATGTCTTAAATTAGCTAATTATATATACAAAAATACAATAAAACTGCGTTTATTTTTCTCTTTTGCTCTGCAGGTGGTAGTTTTGTTGCCAACATGCTGACGCGTCAGAAGGAGCCGGAGCATCTGGACATCCCAAGATACCCTAGCAGATCCAAACAGGTACTAGGTTACTTGATACATTGTGTGGCTATACATCATGACTATTTGTGGATTGTGTTTGATCTCTCCTTTAATGTAAACATAATCTGGCAAACCGTTAATAATATAAGAATATATATCCAGGTTTTTTGGCCCATGAGCAATTCCATATTATGCATGGTAATGCAATGTTCACTGAAACCCATCAAATAGTCTAATAGTGGAAATTCAAATGTGTATTTGTTTAAGCCAATTCACTTGAGGATAATATTGGGATAAGGTGCAGGTTCTAGACTCTAAACTCTTTGACAAAGGCAGATTATTTTATATAAGGAACTTGCGAGACTATAACACACCAGCATTGCCCACGTGTACCCAAACCAGGGAGAAAAAAAACGAATTATATAAAGGCCAAACAATAAAAAGCATTAAAAACATGTGAACAGCCAAACTCTCAAGGTCCCCTTTGGAAAACGCAGAGCCCCCTTTCTCAGAGCAGGGGCTGCTTCCCCTGCGATACCTCCAGTTCAACTTCCAAGTGGTGCCCCAGCCAAAGCAATTACATGATGAACAGTATACGCTCACATCCAGGAGACTTGAAAGGTATTTGGAGAGGTGGGGAGGGGGCTGTGTTTCTTTACTCCCCCACCAACACCAACACCAACAGCACCACCACCACCCCCTCCGCCCCTTCCTCCATGTTCTTAAAAAGGACTGCCGTGTCTGGTCTGTGTGAAGCCATCCCCCTTTTTTAGAACAGCGGGGTCTTTGAGAGGCTCGTACGCAAATCCCCCCGTCGCCACGGCAA
>OMOU01076680.1:0-10981 GCA_900312585.1 Malacocephalus occidentalis | reverse complement strand
GAGTCTTTCAGCTGTCGGCTGACATTAGCCTTCAGCTCCACGTTCTTCTGCCAGCAGTCGCTCAGCGTCTCTGACATGACCTTGGCAAAGCCCAGCTGGCGGAGCGTGGTGGTCCACTGGTGGGGGAAGTCCTCCGTGTGGACGGTGGCCTGCAGGAGGTGGACCGCCTGGTGGTTGAGCTCAATGAAGGTCTGCAGGAGTCTGGAGGACAGCACGTCTCTCCACGCAGCATACCGCTTGGCCATCATGATGTTGTGCTCGGCCGTGCCCCACATATCCAGGAGTCTGGCGATGACCAGGGTGAAAGCCAGGGTGCTGTTTTCAAACATGCTCTGTTCCTTCAAGGTAAAGTTCTCCAGCCCTTGCACGTCTTGATAAATGTCTTTGCAAAAAAGCACCAGCTCCTCGCTGCAGGAAAGCCCGTGGCTGTCAGTCACACCAGACATGTCATCACAGAGTTCGTAAAACACTGGTAAAATAGTTTCAGAGAAAGTCATCGCTTGCAATGTTTCATTTTTTAGGGCTTTTATCCATAGACTTCTTTTAGTTTGGAGTTGAGCCACAAGTCCCTCAATAGCCTTGGACCTGCAGGAGGTCATCTCTTCATAAGCAGCTTCTGTGGTGTGCAGCAGATCAAAGTTGGAGGAGAGGTCCACGGAGACAGATCCTAGCAGGGCAGCGAAAGAGAGCAGACAAGCTGCCAAGATACGACGAACAGAGCGACTGCTGCCAGTAGGGGCGAATATGGAGCATCTGCAGGGGATGAATCAAATGATTAAGATTTATTTCAAATTCTACTTCATCCAAAGCATTAGAGTCAAAGTACACTTAGAACTAGTCTGGTCTAAAACAGTACCATTCAATAGACTATATCTACAGGCAGTAATGAAGTACAAACCTGAGGTACTACTCCGGTACTACAAAGTACTACTCTGGTAGATCTCAGAGGCAAATATTGTACAGACAAATGTAGTTATTCGTTCGTTCGCAGAGTAAAATTTGAAATATGAAATCTAATCGATAAATACATTATAATATTACATAAATAAGGCTTTATTGGTCCACGGGGGAAAATTTATCTATCCAGCAGTAGAAATATATCAAATATACATAAATTAATTTCCAATTCCCATTTACCAGCGATGAACACATTAACTCAACAATAATTACAACCCAATAATAGAATATATATTATTAGGCCTATAATTAAATAAGTGGGCTATGTTGTGTATACTATAATGCAGGCCTAATAATAATAATGCTTTAATTTATAACTGAACCAAATTACACCGACATGATCATTTGACCTCTATGAGACAACGCAATGTATATATTTACTTTAGTTACTTGAAAAGACACACACACAATCTATTTCAAATATGCCTAAAAAGACATACCTGCAAGCATCCCACTCTCCGTCGCCCCCCGCCTTGGGGACCACTCTGCTCCTCTTGCTCCTCCTGCTGTGGATCTTGGACAGCGTCCCTTTCACAGAAGCCGAGGACAAAGTCCCAGAGGCGAAGCCCTCTTGTTTCATGAACTTCGACGACGATGACATGTGGGACTGTTGATCTCCTGGGCAGGTTCAGGTCTCATGAGGGTGGCCCATGCATGGGTACGAACAGCGCCGATCAACACGTATTCCCATTGAAAAGCAGCGGTCCTGAGCAGGGAGGCAGTCGGGCTCACGAGGGGGTGTGTTTCTGCAGGAGGTTGTGGGCTGCAGCAGGGAGGCGTGTTTAAGGCCTTTATTGTTACGAAGCCTAGGCCTCCTAGGCTATTTCTAGAATAACGAAGATGGAAAACAACATGTAGCCATTTAATGCGTGTCACTGGCTATATTCACGTAGGTCTCGGCCTGTCGATACACGTTTTGTTTTAATAGTCATCATTTGCATTACCTTATTTTGAAATGAATAGATGGTGCCTCTGGGCTAGAGCACGGACAACCACAGGCCTGCCATCGCAAACGTAATAGCATTTTTTTAAATGATTGTAATGATTAATATAAATGAAAACATGTCTAAGGTATGACGTCATATTTCAATAATCAGGCTCGTGTAAATGAACACTAAGATTAGACATAACAATTGCTATTTAATGAATGATTCACTTTATTTGAGGGAAGACACCATATCTGACATTTTCTTTCTTTCTTCTTAATTTAGCAATCCATTTATGTGAAAACAGAGAAACAGTGTAGCCTCACTTGATCTCTATTTGTTCCCTATTTCCTTATACCCACGGAGCACAGGAGTAAATTACATTAATTATAATATCTTTATTGCTGCAACACCACTGTATGATCATATTCAGGTTTAGATCCACAAAAATTCACAATACATCAGACAGCAATAATTACATATTTACACGTAAGAACAGTTCAATTAAACTTGGTCAAACTTGGTTTTGAAATCACATCACCGTAGCTATTTCAGAGCAGTCTGGCCAGGCTGCATATGATCAACAATAAATTAATTAAGGCACATTCAGTAGTTCAAATAATGGAATAGATTGGTGAAGCCCTTAAAATGCCTGCAAGAAACATTGTGAATGTGGTGAATTACTGAGCAAACGTAAATCATAAAAACCACTCAGAAACTAAACTCGGAAGCAATCCAGAAAAGGTACCAAAAAAGACACCATGGATGTGAAAAGGTTACATAGAAACCTCAATAAAACCGCTAGTAAACACACTCAACGAGACATGCATGCACACACATTTCAAAATGTCAATTTTCCCTGACCTAGTTACATTTCCTTGGTCATGGAACTGAGATCAGTTACTGTGGGCCGAGTGTAGATATTGAGAAAGAGAAAGCAGTAATCTACCCTGACCCTTTCCAAATATTAGCAATTGTGGAATTTCATATAAAATCTAACAAATAACAAAGTCAATATGTCTAGCAAAAAGATGACTGTGCAAATGTGTAAAGAACATTCCCAGAGGAAGGAAACATTGTAAACTAATTCTTCATGTTAAGTGGCTACAAATTATCATCCAACAATCAAGTCATTATGAAGCCATTCAATTTTGTTAATTTTTGTTTGTCTCTTTAATATGGCATGTACTGTACTCCCCGTGGATGTCAACAGAAATCAGAGTAGCGATTTTAAACATCTTCCTCCTCGATTTTGACCGCTGCTCACTAATGCTCGTTATCCCGATGACGGTGAGCGTCCTTCACACCGACAGGCTGTCCTGCGGAAACCAACAGAACCACGGTCAGCACGGTGCCGCCGACGGCCATTTTGGAGCCATGAAATGGCTGACAGCAACATAAGCACAAATCAATCAGGGCCGTTTCAAAAAGTGTGCCACGAGCAGCAGATTTAAATCAACCACCCGCCTAAAAAGTAGCCCCAGAGGTAAGGGGGAGTGGGGGGTGGGTGGCGGGGAGGGGTAGCGAATAGGCCATCTCCAATACCTCTGGCTCCCATGGGAGCTAGGGTCTCCTGCTAAGCTGCAACCTCCTCATTAATGCTGGTGACCTGGTGAGGGAGGGCGGAGGGTTAGAACAAGCAACACATGCGAGGCAAAGCAATGCAGTCTGCATTGGGCAACAGCATCCCTGGAAGACTCCCGCACAGTGCACAGTGGTTGTTATTGGCAGCAGAAGAAGCAAGCCATGCCTCCACACCTCCGCTAACTGATTACGTGTGTGTGGGTGAGGAGAGCCACAGAGTGCCAACCTCGTGCATATATGCATAAGGGCTCATGGGAGACTGCAGACATATAAGCTATGGATTCCGATGACATATTTTGGAAGACGAATGTTAAAAAAAATAAAAAATAAAAAGTGTCATAACTGTTGTATGTGTCTACAAACAAACTAGGCTACTAATATTCACTTATTTGTGGTGGAATGCACAATTGTGCATACATTCACAAATGGGACATTTATGCTTGATTGGGTTAAAAAGATTACACTTTTAAATGTTGTAATTTTTTCATCTTGGACCTAAAAAATGTGGTCACAGGCCAAAGAAAAGGTTGGGAACCAGAGGTGCAGGGGAATAAGGAGAGAAGCGAAGCAGTATGTTGTGTCACTTTAATCAGGAGCGAATAAATAGAAAACACCAGCCAAACAAGAGGACAAGATGAGCATGGACAAGAGGGGGGAGGGGTTTAGAGGGCACGTGTGACTTCACACTGACAAACAAAGATGTTTCTGTTTCACCTTGTGCCACCCTCAATAGACAATTGAAGCGCCTCGCTTCGGGATACTTATTGTGTGTACAAATAAGAAAAGAAATTGAAAAGAAATAGCGCACAAATATTGGCAAAACAGTTTGACATTTGAAGGCACCAGGAAATGTTCAAATAAAACTTAAACTAGGCTCGTCTAGTTCTAGGAAAGGAGTATTTTAGGTAAGCATCAGTTTGTCTGCATCGGGAAAAATGCTACATAGGCCTATACATTAAAGTTGGATTAATTTTGACCGGCTGTGTGAACAAAAAGGAAAGATTTCCCTCCCCCCCACCGTTTGCAAATGTCACATCTCACAGGTCTCAAAGGTTCGTCCACTACTGGTGATTTCAATGCAAATCAAGTTGTTAGAAGTTTGTTTTTGCGCAGAGAGAGGAACACATCTCAATCAGAAAGGGATTTCAGTAATATCTTACTGTAGCCTCTTTAGCACACAGAATCCCTCTATCATCTGGACTCGAGGAGGAGACCTGCAAATGTCTGCCAAACTCCCAACACAACAAAATAAAACAGCAGGAAAAGTCCACAGACGGGGGAAAAGTAAAACCAGAGAGCAGGAGAGAGCCCACACCCGTGATAAAGGGGAAAGAGGAGGACCAGCAGGCCCAGAAATAGAAAAGTCGTTGCCACCACAAGCAGGACATAGGAGAATTAGCGGCTGGCGTGTTTCCTCCCAGCAGAGGGCGCCGTGTGGCTGTGTGTTTTGCGGGGGCCTATACCTTGCTCCTGAACAGGGGCTTGGCGCCAGGGCCGCAGTACTCGTTGTAGATGAGCTTGAAGAGGAAGAGATGGAAGAGGGTGATGAGCGACGCCACGCTGAACCAGAAGAGGAAGGGCAGTCCCGGGTAGCGGTTGGCCATGTGCTCCTCGTGCGCCAGGATAGCCTTGAGGTGCAGCGTCTGCCGCAGGTCCTGCAGGTGCCGCAGGTCTGTGGAGATGTAGAGCAGCGGCGTGATGGGCTGCGTCACCATCACGGGGAACGTGTGCCCCTTGACCTCGGAGGTCAGCTCCACCGGCTCGTTGAGGCAGCCCGCCTCGCAGGCGTACAGCTGCACCGGCTTCTCCTGCGGCTTCACCGACACATGCAGGAAGGGCTTGCCCACGGCGTCTAGCAGCACCGACAGGCTGATCAGGTCCTGGTTGTAGTGGATGCCGCGCAGCGCATAGCTGTTGTGCAGCACGTCCGGGTCCGCCTGGAACTGCAGGTGGTTCTCGGTGAACTGGAGGCCGCCAAAGCTGAGCACCATACCCTGCATTACGCCATGGGCGCCGGCCGCCACCAGCACCTTGCAGCCGCGCTTCTGCAGTGTGAGTGTCCACAGCGTGGCCAGCTGCAGGATCTGCGCCGTGCTGCCCACGCGCTCCGGCCACAGGTTCTCGGCGTGCATGGTGGCGTGCCCGCTGAAGCAGTGGTCGGCGTAGTTGAGGCTGGACTCCAGGGCGCCGCGGTCCTCGGCACCAAGCCGGCGGTCCAGCAGGGGCGCGGTGGAGCTGGACAGGATGTAGTAGAGGGTGGTGTTGACCGTGCGGCTGGACGGAGTGTGGGCGTCAGTGATCTTCCTCATCTCCACCCCTGGGGAGGAACGGAGATCATGTGGTGATGTCAACAGGTTACTGTGGGGGAGGAACCCTCTAAGGCAGTGTTTTTCAACCACTGTCCCGCGGCACACTAGTGTGCCGTGAGATATTGTCTGGTGTGCCGTGGGAAATGATCCAATTTCACCTAATTGGTCTAAAAAATATTTTTTGAAAACGATAATGTGCCTTTGTCGAGTGTCTGTGCTGTCTAGTGATCGGCAGAGTAAAGTAATGTAATACTCTTCCATATCAGTAGGTGGGAGCAGGTAGCTAATTGCTTTGTACTTTGAGAGTGAGTATAAATACATTGACAAACTATATTGTAATTATATATAATTATATATACTGTATTAGAGTGTCATTTTGGAACATCTTTGGTTGGTGGTGTACCGCAAGATCTTTCCAATGTAAAAAATGTGCCGTGGCTCAAAAAAGGTTGAAAAACACTGCTCTAAGGAACCCTCTGAGATATTTTTTCAGTCAAGTACCGCTTTTAAAGATGAAAGAAGTTAACCCTTAGGGTTATTGGAAAGATTTACCTTACTTACCATACTATGTTACTATTCAGATTTACGAAATTGTTGGGGATATTCATAAATGTTCGTACGGTGGAATTGTTCATCACCAATATTTTCAAATTGTAAATAAATTGTTAATGTTCTGAGTACCCCTTGCAATCCCTCAAAGGACCCCTAGGGGCACACGTACGTATTTAAGAAACAATGCACTAGCATATTATCAAGCAAGTTAAACTGAGACTAGACAAAGGGGATTTCTGCAAATGTGATTATATCAAATGACTGTTCCAACAACGGGACTCCCACTTGCTGCTCACATCCACACTCATTGTGACAATTATCACTATCTTTCTACAGACAGTGCTTTACATAATGACCAGCTGAAGGTCCATGATATGAGAGCAGAGCTCTCTGCCAACTGACCAGAGATGAAGAGCTCCAGCCAGGCCTGCTGGTGGTCCAGCACCAGCTCCTCCATGTCAGTCCTCAGCAACTCCGCCAGCTCCTTCCTTGCTCCATCCTTCAGCCGTGCCACGGTCTCCTCCACCTTGGACGGCTCCACCGGCTCCGAGCTCCACACCACCGACAGCACGCTGTACGGGTGCTCTGACTTGGCCTCCACCTGGATGCGTCCGGCTGGGTTCCTGGTCGCCACAACGACCAGCACCACGCGGTTCTTCTGGGCCTGCACACGTCCGATGGAGAGCACCACCTCCTTGTCCTCCAGCTTCTCCACGGTGGAGGGGAACTTGCCGCTGAAGGGGGGTGGCTCCATGGCCAGCTCCAGCGTGGCGCTGCGCTCTGACGGGTTGTTGATGTGGATGCGCTGCAGGTAGACGTTGGGCCGGCTGCGGTGGGCGATGAACTCTTCCCGGACGGTGAGGCAGTCCCGGGCCGACTGCAGCGTGGCAGGCAGGAGGCAGCGGACCGAGAGGACGGAGCCCTTGCGGAACCACAGCATGGTGGCCCGCGCCTCAGCCCGCTTCCCCGGCAGACTGACGGCTACCACCGGGGAGTACTCCGTCTGGTGGACCGGAGCCGAGCCCGCCTGGGGGGAGGAGGCTACCCACAGTTTGTTAGAGTCAATGTCGACCAGAATGTGGCCGTTACCTGATACGAAGGGTGTGTCCATGGGCTCCAGTGGGGTGCTGGAGATCCCCTCTCCTCGCTCCACCAGCGACTTCCACCTATGGATCTCGTTCTGAAGGCACTGGCCCGCCACACCGCTGGACTTTGCCGAACTACTGAAAAACCTCAAGCCGCGGTCTCCGCCCAGGTACCAGTAGACGATCATGAACACCAAGAGTCCGATGAGAACTCGTCTTGCCCAGATGCTCGATAGCAAGCCCGGCAGACCCTTTAACCTTTGCTGGAGCCACATAGTGCGTTCAAATGTTGGACGTCTCGTAACTTCCTCAGTTTGGAATCTGTATGCAAATATGGTACCGCCAATGTGTTGCGCCTACACGTCTACTACTACACTACACTAGTTTACGCAAATCCCAAACGAACCTTTACTATCAAACGGTGTAGCATGCTAACCGCGACAAGCTGCCATCTGTGGTATGAATGAGAGCAAACCTGTCAGACAGGCTTAGTAATGTTTAGGTTAGCTTACGTTAGCTCCGATGAAACTTTGGACTTTTTTCTTACATCGTGACTTCGTTAACTCGCTCTCAATGTCGATCACACTCATGAACAGGTCACCACATGCTTGATCCTACGCGAACATGCATGTTTCGTTGTTGAGATATATGCTTTCTCCTTCTCGGGATATGAACTGTTTGCAAACATCAAATGCTCATCGACACTTCTGGTTAAACTGCCGTAAAGAGGGTTGGGGTCGACATGGCAACGACCGTAAATGTCATGAACACTGTTTTACGACAACGGTCTGTATCTCGCTCATGTGGTTTTTACAGATTCACGATCATGCTGTCATAAATGTTAACTTGTGAACATTTTCCGAATCGTTGAATAATTTCATTTTTCAATTAAATAACAAGTACAATATATGTTATGATTGTATAAGGCTATACATATTTTAATACCCGGGTAATATTTAATAATAACCAAAGCTCTCTAGGTGCCGTATTGGTTTCACTGTCGGTGATAATATGACGATGATATAAAACCTAAATCCAGCGTGAGAGAGAGAGAGAGAGAGAGAGAGAGAGAGAGAGAGAGAGAGAGAGGGGGCTGGGACTGAGGGGCAGTGCTTGAGAATCGGGGAAGGGGGTCCGACACACAACTTTCTAGTTGCAGCTCGCAATACCTCTGCCGCGGCTGAGCAGACCAGGACACCACCGTCTACAACAAGCTTATCCGTTACACCAACTAGCGGAAGAATATAAATCGCGATTACAATGAAAATAGTAACGTTCTTGGTATTGTGTGGAGGCTTCTGTCTAGCCCGTTTGCCTCTGACCAGCTCGGAAGAGCAGAACCCTCCAGAAGGTATGCACAGTCCGTCTTATCACAGACCTACATGCGTGCTGTTTTAGTTGCATCGCTTTATTAGCTAGATCTGCGGAGTTCTGGCTGTGTTTACGGTTAATGCAATAGGACGTCGTAGACTAGGTACATGATGTGGGGACATCTCACTGTCCGGTGGCGATCCCTCCGACCGCGCCGCTGACGTGGACGGGACTGCCTGTCTCATAATGCTGTATTCAACACGTTGCCAGCTGGCGGTGTTGTTATTATTATTATTATTATTATTATTATTATTATTATTATTATTATTATAGAAAACACACACAATAGCCTAATACTGTTACGGAAAATTAGGTGAGAACAAGTTGCTCGGGATGATTGATGAAATGTGGGCCTATCCTGTAGCCCACCTATTCTGTAACCCATGTAAACTTTCCATGAAGTGAAATTTGGCAGAACAATTTATTCACCTTACTCCTCGCATTACTATTACGTAGGCTACTACTAGCCTACTAGTAGCCTACGTGACCCCTGGGCGGCAACGGAAAGGTGATCCTCTTGTTCCCTTTAACCTCACAAATGTCGTTTCTTCCTGAAGACCTCCTAGTCTTGACAGTTGCCACCAGAGAGACAGATGGCTTGCGGCGTTTCCTGAGGTCTGCAAATCACTTCAACTACACTGTCAAGGTAGGGGAAAATACCTGCAAGTAGATTGACGTTTATCTCTAATGCCCTGGCTTTAGGGCAAAAAACCACGCCTGTTGGTAAAGCAGTGATAACAATCTGATCATTCTTCAGGCCATGGTTAAGTTTGGTCCTCTGTGTTCTGTGGGGGTGAAAGGTGCTGGGTGGTGGGGAGCAATGGCAAGGAGGTGACTACATGTCCCCTGGAGGAGGCCAGCGGGTACGCATCCTCAAGGAGGCTCTGGAGGAGATGAAGGAGCAGGAGAAGATCGTCCTCTTCATTGACAGGTAGGTCTCCTATGGAGTGGCGGAGGGGAACACTTTAAATCTATTGACTATTTGTTATAGTAAATAGAGTCTTTTAGTTCATGAGAGTAACTTTTTAGATACAGTCATTAATATGCAGTTGGACATCTTCTCAATGATGCCTAATCTATCATGCTCCTTTAAACTGTGGAAACTACAATTTAAACTATTTAAAAGCATATAATAGATGCATCTATACAAATGAAAGCTTCTTTTTGCATACATGTCATTAAGGAGCAAGTAGGGGTTAGGGCTTCTTGCTCAAGGATGCCTACGGGAAGAAGATGGCTTTCCAACCCAGAACCTTTTAACTTGGAGTCAACCAACCTAACCACTAGACTACACTGCCCCCCCCCCTGAAGGTTTCTCTGTCAGAACTGATTCATGGTTATTATGATCAAGGAATAGATGCATGGAAACTGAAAAGCCTATCTCCCTTGGTTGCCCTATTCTTGGCTGAGGCTAGCACTAACAGAGGCGCTAACTAAACACTGCAATAAGGAGCAGAGGCACCTCATAAAAGGGAACCACCTTCTTGCCTCTCAAATGTGTCATTGGCTTCACATGGCTGAGCCCTGCGGTTACTGTACTGGGTTACTGTGGGGATCCTGGAGGGCTGGGCAATATATACAATATCAGGGTGTGACACTAGCTATCCTCTTAGATCATCATATCATGATATGGCATAAGTATGGTAATTTCCTGGTTCTAAAGGCTGCATTACAGAGCAATAAACAGGTAATCTGCTTGAACTATCAATGCCCACCAAGGGACTGGTGTTGGAAATGAGCTTCGGCTATCACACGTGTACAGTACATACTTCACTGCTTCTGCAACCGCCAATGTTTCTCTGTCCCTTACAAAAGAAAAAAGGTGATATCATGTTTTGAACTTACCAGACTGTTCTAGCTGTTATATAATTTGTTATATACGTTCTTAATACAATTCGAAAATACCCATAATTTGTAAAATATGCTAAGTGATATGTCGTTGTCGAGACATTAAATGACCTATATTGGGATGGAAGATTATGGCAATATGGCCCAGCCTATAGGTGATCCTCCTGGCTCCTCCCCAGCTATGACGTGGTGTTTGCCTCCGGACCCAAGGAGCTGCTCAAGAAGTTCTGGCAGACCGGCCACAGGGTGGTGTTCTCCTCTGAGACGCTCATCTGGCCTGACCGGCACCTGGAGGACAAGCACCCGTACGTTCGCGAGGGGAACCGCTTCCTGGGGTCGGGAGGTAGGT
>OMOU01076676.1:2528-20707 GCA_900312585.1 Malacocephalus occidentalis | reverse complement strand
TCACTGCTAGCACCAGGAAGATGTCACTGTTAGAACCAGGAAGATGTCACTGTTAGAACCAGGAAGATGTCACTGTTAGAACCAGGAAGATGTCACTGTTAGAACCAGGAAGATGTCACTGTTAGCACCAGGAAGATGTCACTGTTAGAATGACGAAGATCTCACTGTTAGAACGACGAAGATGTCACTGTTAGAACGACGAAGATGTCACTGTTAGAACGACGAAGATGTCACTGTTAGAACGGCGAAGATGTCACTGTTAGAACGGCGAAGATGTCACTGTTAGAACGACGAAGATGTCACTGTTAGAACGACGAAGATGTCACTGTTAGAACCAGGAAGAGGTCACTGGTAGATCCAGGAAGAGGTCACTGTTCTTATGAAATAGGGTTGAGGGCAGATGTTAGGGTACTGGAAAAAGCAGACCTGTAGATGAACAGTGCGGAGGCTCTCTGGGAGGAATGGAACCGCTTCCAGCTGGTTGTCGGCCAAAAACAGGTTCACCAGCCTGGTCAGTTTCTGGTGGATAGCATATTGTAGTATTTATAACGTTCATTGTGACATGTGAAATGGTTATCAGGAGCATTATCTTCAGAGAGGTAATGACCTTGAAGGCAGTAGCCTTGACGCCCTTGGTTTTAAGGAGGTTGTAGTTGCCATTGAAGGCGGTGAGTTTAGCTGGCAGCATGGGCAGCTTGACCAGCCGGTTCTCCGCTAGTGACAGTTCTTCCAACAGGGGCAGCTTGGAGAACGCCCCGTCTTCCACCTCTGAAATCAGGTTCCCTGTTAGGTCGATCCTCTTCAGAGTCACTATAGGACCAGAGGACAACACTATTACACACTGCATGTATGAACGTATGTTTTCATTCACCCATCACACATATAATGCCGTTTTTATCTTTAATTGCACAGTTGACCTATTTGTACTAAGAGCCCCTGGATGGTCACGTAGCAGACTGATCCCCAACCCTGACTCTAACCCAGGAAGCCCCGGACGGTACCATAGCAGACTGATCCCCAACCCTGTCTCTAACCCAGGACCCCCCGGACGGTAATGTAGCAGACTGATCCCCAGCCCTGACTCTAACCCAGGAACCTCCGGACGGTACCATAGCAGACTGATCCCCAACCCTGTCTCTAACCCAGGACCCCCCGGACGGTAATGTAGCAGACTGATCCCCAGCCCTGACTCTAACCCAGGAACCTCCGGACGGTAACGTAGCAGACTGATCCCCAACCCTGACTCTAACCCAGGAAGCCCCGGATGGTACCATAGCAGACTGATCCCCAACCCTGACTCTAACCCAGGAACCCCTGGATGGTAACGTAGCAGACTGATCCCCAACCCTGACTCTAACCCAGGAACCCCAGACTGTAACGTAGCAGACTGATACCCAACCCTGACTCTAACCCAGGAACCCCTGGACGGTAACATAGCAGACTGATCTCCAACCCTGACTCTAACCCAGGAACCCCTGGACGGTAACGTAGCAGACTGATCCCCAACCCTGACTCTAACCCAGGAACCCCTCGATGGTAACGTAGCAGACTGATCCCCAACCCTGACTCTAACCCAGGAACCCCTCGATGGTAACGTAGCAGACTGATCCCCAACCCTGACAAAACATTTGTTCATAATCAGCCCTTGGTTTGCTACTAATCTACCACATACCGCCAGCCGCTGTCTCAAACACCATTCATTCACATATGTTCTTTTTGGTGGTCAGGATTTTGCTTTGTTGAACCTAAATCATTTGAATGTATGTATAAACTATCTAAACATCACCAGGCTAACCTTGACAGCCAGACAGTATGGAGGCCACAAGGCAGACAGGTGATCATCATGAAGCTGACCAAACTCACAGATGTCACCAAAGTCCTGAGCAGTGATCTTCTTGATCCTGTTGTAGCGTGCGTACAGATAGGCGGTCTCCTTGGGCAGGGTGGGTATGGAGGTCATGTCTGGACTCACCTCTTCACAGTAAACCGAGCCGGTCAGACACACACACAGCAAGCAAGTAGGGAGATCTGGAACAGGGCAAGAAACAGAGAAACACTCACAATTCCATTAGGCTCCTCAGTCAGTTCCGATGCTTTGCTTAATCCAAACACTGAAGCTCTAGACTATTTATAATTGCTGGGTGGACGTAGCTTCTCTGGGTAGATTCTCTTTAGCATGCTGGGTCAACTCAGATGAATAGGACATTAGGAGAGAACAGACCAGCTGAGATGATGAAAGTGATGAAGAGAGTCCTACCTGAGGCATCTGCCCCTGCGATTGGTCCATCATCTGGTTCATCATCAAGCATGCCACCCTCCTGGTGTACAGGCAGTGCCGTCTACAGGAAACGTGTGGGATATAACTATTGGTTCTATCTACAGTTCTATCTATGTCTACCAAGATCCATGTTGAAACCTAATACAGATCTTTGCAGAGCTGCCTGCTAACCCTAACCCTTAATGTGTACACAAGGGGGCAGTATAGTATTTTTGAGACTAGTTGGAGCGCTCCACTGAGAAGAACTGAAATGACATTCATTCACATATCGTGCCCGGCTGCCCGCCGTCGCAAGTTAACACCAACCTCACTATGGAATTCAACCTCTCTGTGGAGGTTCATGTCTTGATCTGAGACACAGAAGTCTAATTCGACCTTGAACCATTTAAAAGACCTGGGCCTGAGAGGCATGTAATTTCATCTGTGCTGTATGTCAATATAGCACATTTGACAAATAAAAGAACTTTGACTTTGACTTTGAAGACTATGGTAGGTTGTGGTGTCTGCTGTTGGAGGTTGGTAATTAATTGTAATGATCAGAGAGAGGTGGTAGAGTAGGGACCAGAACGGGACCAGAACCAAACCTGTCTGGAAACATGGGAGTGGACGTCTGGCGCCATTGGTCCTTGCCTCCTGTGACCCCTGGCCCCTTTCTCAAGTGACCTTTACCCTCAAGGGCTGACAGTTCAAACTGCCTGAGATCTACCTGGCCTCTTGACCTCTTGATGAGGCAGCAAACCAACCTAAACTCCTGGGTAAATATTAGTTCTAACTAACTGGAGCTAATGTGTAACCTTAACTACAGTAGATTAGGGTTAGCCCTATTCTTAACTACAGTAGGTTAGGGTTAGCCCTATTCTTAACTACAGTAGGTTAAGGTTAGCCCTATTTTTAACTACAGTAGGTCAGGGTTAGCCCTATTCTTAACTACAGTAGGTTAGGGTTAGCCCTATTCTTAACTACAGTAGGTCAGGGTTAGCCCTATTCTTAACTATATATAGTAGGTTAGGGTTAGCCTTATTCTTAACTACAGTAGGTTAGGGTTAGCCCTAACTCTAGTATAGTCACCTGTTACCATAATATCACCCTTCCAACTACAATAGTGGTCAACACATGTGACGACACCAGCAATATACAGTGGCATTAATAATATTCATGAGACAATAAGAAATGCAACAATATTGGATCTCAGGACACCATATTCCGAATAAAATCTGATAATAAGATTAGTTGGGTTAGTGTACGTATACAAGTTCGTGTTAATGGGTTAGTTTTGACCTTAATGGCCAGTCTTGAGGGCTAAATGTTCGTGTTAAGGGATTGATTTTCACCTTTAATAATTAGTGTTATGGGGTTAATGGTTATCTTTATGGTTAAAGGGTTAGTGTTGACCTTACTTGTTAGTGTTCAGAGGTTAGTTCTTACCTTGGTTCTCCTTGACTCTGCGTAGTACCCAGCCCTGTGCCTTGCTGGAACTCGTCCCAGTATTTGCTGGGAGTTGTGGTCCAAAGAGCTCCCTGACACGGTGGCCAGCCATAGTACCAGCAAACACAAGAAGAAGACTGGAGTCATCCTGCTGAGACCTCCACTAGCGCTGATCTGCCCGTCTGCTAACAGTCCCTGGCTGCTCAGCCTGTGTGGAAAGGGGGATGTGTCAGAGTAGAGCTTAAAGGACTACACAACTAGCATCACACTTAACCCCTTCCTCCCTGCCTAGCACCAATCATACAGCACAGACACTAACTGTTAACCTTCCTCCCTGCCTAGCACCAACCCTACAGCACAGACACTAACTGTTAACCTTCCTCCCTGCCTAGCACCAACCATACAGCACAGACACTAACTGTTAACCTTCCTCCCTGCCTAGCACCAACCATACAGCACAGACACTAACTGTTAACCTTCCTCCCTGCCTAGCACCAACCATACAGCACAGACCCTAACTATTAACCTTCCTCCCTGCCTAGCACCAGCCATACAGCACAGACACCAACTGTTAACCTTCCTCCCTGCCTAGCACCAACCATACAGCACAGACACTAACTGTTAACCTTCCTCCCTGCCTAGCACCAGCCATACAGCACAAATGCAAATGGACATACAGAAAACTAGGACTTGGACATGTTGTCTCGTGTGTATGAGTGTAAGAGAACTTAAGTTCTTAATCCTCAAACTAACTTCAACACATGCATGCTCTCTGGATAGCCCTCCAGAGGTGGCCCAGAATTAGTTTGTCTTTATTGTCAGAACCATGGTCAAATAAACAATCAACTTTCTGGACTGCCTCATGAATAAACAGAGCTGTGTAAATGTCCCACCCAGCAGCAAATCATGTGAGATAGAAACCATGGGGGAGTGCCAAGTGTCTACCAGAAGACCAGAGGAGGTCCACATCTAGCCAGGGCCAGACTGGGCCTCATGACTGAGACCTGAGGCCTTACAGGTGTGGTAACAATTAAGGACACCTTCAAACCTTTTACTGGTCTGGGAAGAGGGCCAGAGCAGGGGGAATGTTTTTATTGTGTCTAATGATGGGCGCCAGGTCTTGGGCTGTCAGGATGGGGTCCCATGGGCTCTGACTGCTTTACAGGCCGTTCAGGATTAAAGGAGAACACCAGCCACCAACCAAGCTGCCCACGCCCCAGTTAGTTCCTCGAATTCAGCCAGAGCTGCCAACTAACAGAGGAGAACAAAGTTCATGGCCACAATGGGACCCTGGGAGCCAGGCTCAGCAAAACATACTAGTACTCTGGTCATGAGAGCCCCTGGGACACAGTAAAACACGCTAGTCCTCATGAGGGCCCCTGGGAGCCAGGATCAGTTAACTGACAGCAGAGTCTTGGTGAGTCATGCAACCTGTTTGATTCTATTTATTTAATCTATTTATAATGGCTTTATTTGTTTTACCTGCAACAGTCTCAAAAATGGTATCAATATCAATACGAATTAACAATCCCATCCCTATTTATGAGGCATGGGGGTTTAAACCACATGGTGGCAGAAGAGAGCACATTACTATTCTTGTATATTAATAACAATAATGAAATGTGTCAAGTTAATGCATCCTACTTTAGCTGTGCTCCATGACATTAGTAAACCATGTTCATGTGAAGTTCATCTCCCTTCTAGTGTGATGGTACACCTCAGCAGGGCTCTGTGCCACAGTCTTCTCAGGGTTAGGGCTGAATGTTTTTGCCATAGTCTTCCTCAGGGTTAGGGCTGAATGTTTTTGCCATAGTCTTCCTCAGGGTTAGGGCTGAATGTTTTTGCCACAGTCTTCCTCAGGGTTAGGGCTGAATGTTTTTCCACATGGAGCTGTGGGAGGAGGAGTTCGGTCCCTGAGAGGAGGAGGAGGAGGAGGAGGAGGAGCAGAGGAGCGGGAACTCCTGGCAGAAGATACTACTCTATTCACATTTACCAGAAATATAATTCCATCCAAATACATGTTGATACGTGTGACAACCTAAAGTATGTTCCTGAAGCTCTTCCTGCTCCCTGGGGGTTCAGCTCTGCCACACTGCACACCGCACACATCATCTGCTGTATAAAAGACAGTGTAAAGACAGCTAGTTCGGGTAACAAGTTGAGTGCTGTGATGTTGACATTTGGAACCATATGGAGAACATTAGTGAGCAACTCTTATGTTACCAAATAGTTGGGCCTCGGCCCTACACCACAGAGGTAGAAAGGCTGGTCTGATGTCTCTCCTGCCTGTAGGTTACTAGCCATAGCTTACTACGAGTACTGTGGTTATATAGCTTGCTGCTTTGGCTGTATGTCTGTCCTGCTGTGTTACAGTAGGTCTGTCCTGCTGTGTTACAGTAGGTCTGTTCTGCTGTGTTACAGTAAGTCTGTCCTGTATGTCTGTCCTGCTGTGTTTCTGTAGGTCTGTCCTACTGTGTTAATGTAGGTCTGTCCTACTGTGTTAATGTAGGTCCGTCCTACTGTACATCTGTCCTACTCTGTTACTGTAGGCATCTCATAATCTGTTACTGTTGGTCTGTCCTACTGTAGGTCTGTCATACTGTGTCACTGTAGGTTTGTCCTACTGTAGATCTGTTCTACTGTGTTACGGTCTCCTGTATGTCTTTAGCAGATGGGTTCAAGGGAGCTCCCATGGTAAACTCATTAGGTCTGGAATGTTCCCCTGTACCTCCACAACCATCTCATAGACCTGTCTGTTTCTCTCTCTGCCTGTGTGTCTCTAATGATAATCATACATAGTCTAGTCTAGCTGCTTTTCCACATGTTGTGATTGTCCCTGGAATCCACAGCTTTCAGCGCCTGCTCCAAGTTCTGCTGGGGACAAATCTCCCATCTCTCATGAATCAGAGAGCAAAGCAGAAGAGACTCAGACAGGAACCCACACAGGCTTATATAACCCAACACAGGCTTATGTAACCATGGCCCCCCATTCCCCATACCCCGCGTCTCTGGGGCTGGTCTGTAGAGGGGCCTGGTCTCTAGAGGGGCTGGTCTCTAGAGACTTTCTAGAGGACTTGGGGTCTAGGGGCCTGGTCTCTAGAGGGCTTGGGCTCTAGAGGGGCCTGATTTCTAGGGGGTCTGGTCTCTAGAAGGTCTGGTCTCTAGAATGTTTCTAGAGGCCTGGTCTCGGGGGTGTCTGGTTTCTAGAAGGTCTGGTCTCTAGAGGGTTTCTAGAGGCCTGGTCTCTAGAGGGCTTGGTCCCTAGATGGCATGGTCTCTAAAGGGTATCTAGAGGGCCTGGTCTCTTGGGTGCTGGTCTCTAGAGGGGCCTGGTTTCTCAAGTGTCTGGTTTCTAGAGGGTTTCTAGAGGGCCTGGTCTCTTGGGTACTGGTCTCTAGAGGGGCCTGGTTTCGAGGGGGTCTGGTTTCTAGAGGGTTTCTAGAGGGCCTGGTCTCTAGAGGGGCCTGGTTTCGAGGGGGTCAGGTCTCTAGAGGGTTTCTAGAGGGCCTGGTTTCTAGGGGGTCAGGTCTCTAGAGGGTTTCTAGAGGGCCTGGTCTCTAGAGGGGCCTGATTTCTAGGGGGTCAGGTCTCTAGAGGGTTTCTAGAGGGCCTGGTCTCTAGAGGGGCCTTGTTTCTAGGGGCTCAGGTCTCTAGAGGGTTTCTAGAGGGCCTGGTCTCTAAAGGGGCCTGGTTTCTAGGGGCTCAGGTCTCTAGAGGGTTTCTAGAGGGCCTGGTCTCTAAAGGGGCCTGGTTTCTAGGGGGTCAGGTCTCTAGAGGGTTTCTAGAGTGCTGTGTGTGTGAGACGTGGCTGAAAGCGCCCAGCCAACCGGTAGATGTGTTCCATATGTGTTCTGAGCGTAAGCAGAGGGGAGGGAACAGTCAGAGCTCCCCATCCCTCTTATAGTAATAGAACAGCAGCACTAACTACTAACACACCTCCATCTACTGGGGGAGCTGCTAACCTTCAGCACCTAGCTCCATCTACTGGTGGAGCTCCATCTCCTGGTGGAGCTGATAACCTTGAGCACCTAGCTCCATCTACTGGTGGAGCTGTTCACGTTTAGCAACTAGCTGCTACGCTTTAGCACCTAGCTCCATCGACTGGTGGAGCTGCTAACCTTCAGCACCTAGCTCCATCTATTGGTGGAGCTCCATCTCCTGGTGGACCTGATAACCTTCAGCACCTAGTTCTGTTTACTAGTGGAGCTGCTTACCATTAGCACCACACTCTGTTTACTGGTGGAGTTAACCTTTTTAGTAGACTTTCAATACTGCTAGTGTGCTAATCCCAGACTCATCCTTTATAACAACAAGTGTTTATTGAGCAACATAATAAATATGCTAGCACCATGTGTGAGGATAGTAGATGAACAGACGTTGTATATCACGACTCCTAAACAAACTACACATCTAGGAAGTGTGTGTTCATAGTTGCATAGTTACATATACACAATCCTGTATGGAGATCTGGAAGGAGTCTGGCATATTGTCACATCATGAATATATGCACAGTTGAGGATGCCTACAATTCAACCATTTCATGGACTTGAATGACTTATCGTTGTTGATCTCTCATGCGCATAAGATGGATACACTTAAGCTTGAAGACACAACAATACACATGTCCTGAAATGCCTGTCCGTAAAGGTGGTTCATACTGATGATCTAGTATGGTCTAGGACCAGCATACTGTGAAGGTGGTTCATACTGATGATCTAGTATGGTCTAGGACCAGCATACTGTAAAGGTGGTTCATACTGATGATCTAGTATGGTCTAGGACCAGCATACTGTAAAGGTGGTTCATACTGATGATCTAGTATGGTCTAGGACCAGCATACTGTAAAGGTGGTTCATACTGATGATCTAGTATGGTCTAGGACCAGCATACTGTAAAGGTGGTTCATACTGATGATCTAGTATGGTCTAGGACCAGCATACTGTAAAGGTGGTTCATACTGGTGATCTAGTATGGTCTAGTAGGATCTAGTACAGACTGAAGAGTTCACCAGTGTATACTTTTTACAACCTGAAGACAATGTGATTCAGCTCCACTAGATGGTGTCTTGGGAAAGTAGTTCTGGTGAGTTTCCACAGTGGGGAGGATCGTCTTTGTTGTTACATTTGGAGTGTTGCTTTGGACTGAAAGATGGAGCACAGAGCTCTTCTGTTAAAACATATTTACAAAGAACACCAAAAACCTTCTGGAGGCACAGTCAGACCTGCTTGACCTGTTGCACTGGGAGAAGGCCTTGGCATACAGTCATGACCTCATGCCACTGAGTGTTGATCAGCTCTGGACGTTACGATATGAAGCTGCTTTTCTGATAGTTTAGTAGGAGCAGCTCTATAGGTTGATGTGTCACAATTCATGAGCCATTGCCTAGCTCCACCCACTCCACAGCTAGCTCCACCCCATACAGGTATAGCCACATCCACTCCACACCAAGCTCTGGTATAGATGACTTGGAGAGAGGGACAGTGGCTTCATTAGGAGATGACCTTGGACAGAAGACATGCATAGACTGTGTTCAAACCTAACAATAGACATTATGCTTGATATTTACATGATGTACGGCCTAAATAGTTCCACATACACCCTCTATAACTACGTGATATGCTGTGTATGCTGGCTAGCTCCACGCGAGGCTCCATCCTTGTCTTCTGTTAGGCTGAGGTTCCTGGAAAGCAGCGTTTGTTAAGCTACGTGAGGACCCAGTGTCTGGGGCCGCACCGCCACACGGAGCACACGGCATCGGCAAGTCACCAATTCAGAGTCTTCTGAGTGTGCGGCGGTTACCACGGACACACAGACCTTTGGGTCCCGAGATGATAACTGGTAAGAACCCCTGCTGTGAAGGCCGGGTGGAGGTCACGAGGTCAGCCTCTACTTCCTCCTCCTGAAGTTGCCCAGCTGCACTCCCCGCCGGCCGGCCACACAGCGGAAGGCTGCTGGCTGCACGTTCCAGTACTTGACAGGGTTTGCAAACAGGCTGATGCCCGTGTACATCTGCTTCTTGCTGCCAGGGCTGGCGGGGCAGAAGTCATTGATGCCAACGCTGGTGATTTTGTTGGCGTGAAGGTAGATCACCTGGGAACACACGGGCTGTCACTCATGTGTTCTGGCTCTAAAATAGGAAACCCCAATGACTTGTAGATGCAGTATTATTGGACCAGCAGGTGGTGCAGTATGTGTGTGGGGTGGTGCAGTATATATGCGACCTGCAGGTGGCGCAGGGAGCCGAGTTCTGCTGGGACCTTCCTCAGTTTGTTGTTGTCCAGGCAGATCTCTCGGATGTGGGGGATGCGAGCCAGACTGCCGTTCTCCACGGATTTGATCTGGTTAAAACTCAAGCTGAGTCTGGAGACACCAGGAGACACAGCATGTGGGTAGCAGGTATGGCCCGTTGTTTAACAGAAGGTAGTTTAACAGAAGGTACTCTGGGTTACTCTGGGCTCACCTCTGCAGATTTCTGTATCTGATGAAGTCTTCAACTTCCACCTTGGAGATCTTGTTGTACTCCAGACTCAGGTCTGTGATGGCTGAGGGCAAGTCTAGGAAAACCCACATCACATGACTCCTCAGGAGAATCCTTGACCTTGACATCTTACTCACTAGTTATTTAGGATTGGCCACTCTGAGATTTGCTACACTGGCCCACATTGGGCACCAGTGTAGCAAATCTCTCTCACACTCCCACTGGGCCAGGTGAGGCCAATTAAGACAGAACATACCAAACACGCACTCGATTAATTTTCCTCCAAAAACATGCAATTAATTCAAATTGCTTTGCCTTTGACAGAGCAAGAGATGAAGAAAAGAGAAAAAACACATCAGTATTTAACATGTACTGTACAGTAATACTCAAAGTAAGATATAGTTGAATTATATTGATCACAATTATTCAAACGTTGTGTATATAATAAGAAATATAATAATTAGATGAGGTATACATATATCCCAATAAGCCCGTCAGTTAAACCATTCTAATCAACAGCTCATTCATTGACGAACAACGACAGAAGCTACCATGGCAACAACTCTCCCTTCTAAGAATAAGGTGCTTATAATTAGTTTCATGAACATGATTAGACAAGACTTATTCAGGGCCGATCACGCAAGTCTGTTCTTGCGTTGACATGCAGAGCTGTTCCACAACCAGCACGCTATCCCGTTGTTATTAGTAGGTCGAGCTTTTGAGCATAGTGTGGCCTCTTTTAAACGTATACATACATTAAACCGTCTCTATGGTCACACCTGACGAGTGGGAGCCACCAAAGAAAACCAACGCTAGAGTGTCCGATATTATGATGAACGAGTCAATTATATGGCTGTCTGACTGTTGCAGACACACTAGATGGCCGCTGGCTCCACCCCTTTACCTGTGTCTGTCATTCACACCTCAGCCGTCCGGGAAATGTTCCGGGACTGGTTCTCCATCTCCAGGTGGGAAATTGCCGACTTACCAGGAATTTGATCCCTGTTCACGTTCACATCCATGCCGTAAATGTTCCGGAAACATTTACAGGAAAGACTGCATGTGTTAAAGGGTCTTATGTGTGTGGGTGTCCATGGTACTTGTGTGTGTACCTTTGGGCACCGCGGTGAGCTTGGCCTCTGCCATCCCAATGTAAAGACTGGACATGCCGTCGAACGCTCCCAGGTGGATCCCACTGTTGGCAAGCGGGTTAGCGCTCATCTCTGTGGACCAGACACAAGCACTCGTCAGCACAGAGCAGCTCCAGCGGTGTGGGGTGAGGGGTGCATCTCCGCGAGGCTCCAGGCTGACCCAGGACATGCAGGCTCCGCAGGCCTTTGAAGGCCTCCTTCTGAATGCTGCTGATGCGGTTTCCATGGAAACGTAGCTCCAGGATGTTTGGGGGCAGGTTAGAAGGGATCTCCGCCAACAGGTTGTAGGACAAGTAGAGCAGCCTCAGGTGGTCCATGTTCCTGAAGGCCTTGGGGTGGACCTTGGAGATCTTGTTGTTGATCAGAAACAGGGCCTGGGGGTGATGGGACATGGAACATGACCTTATATGGACCGCATGATATGGATGTCACATGGAACATGACCTTATATGGACCGCATGATACTGATGTCACATGGAACATGACCTTATATGGACCGCATGATACTGATGTCACGTGGAACATGACCTTACATAGAGCTTGTTGAGGCCTTTGAAGTCATTCTCATTGATATCTGTGAGGTCGTTGTTTTGGAGGTCAATCATGACTGTGTCCTCAGGGATCTTCTCAGGAATGGAGATCAGGCCTATAAGCATAAGTATTTAGTGTTCAGCTGCATTTATCAGTTTACAAAACAATCATTCTGTTACACGTCCTCGAGACGTGCTCAGGTTCTAGAGACGAACCCCGAGAGATGAGCCCAGGTTCTAGAGACGAACCCCGAGAGACGAGCCCAGGTCCTAGAGACGAACCCCGAGAGACGAGCCCAGGTTCTAGAGACGAACCACGTCCCCCGAGAGACGAGCCCAGGTTCTAGAGATGAACCACGTTCCCTGAGAGACGAGCCCAGGTTCTAGAGATGAACCACGTTCCCCGAGAGACGAGCCCAGGTTCTAGAGACGAACCACGTCCCCCGAGAGACGAGCCCAGGTTCTAGAGACGAACCACGTCCCCCGAGAGACGAGCCCAGGTTCTAGAGACGAACCAGTTCCCCGAGAGACGAGCCCAGGTTCTAGAGACGACCCCCGAGAGACAAACCCAGGTTCTAGAGATGAACCACATTCCCCGAGAGACGAGCCCAGGTTCTAGAGACAAACCCCGAGAGACGAGCCCAGGTTCTAGAGACGAACCACGTTCCCCGAGAGACGAGCCCAGGTTCTAGAAACGAACCCCGAGAGACGAGCCCAGGTTCTAGAGACAAACCCCGAGAGACGAGCCCAGGTTCTAGAGACAAACCCCGAGAGACGAGCCCAGGTTCTAGAAACGAACCCCGAGAGACGAGCCCAGGTTCTAGAGACAAACCCAGAGAGACGAGCCCAGGTTCTAGAGACAAACCCCGAGAGACGAGCCCAGGTTCTAGAAACGAACCACGTTCCCCGAGAGACGAGCCCAGGTTCTCTATTTTGTAGAGATTGGATGTGTTGAACATGTTGTGTCGACTCACCCTGATCAGAACACTGCACCACCCTTGGCCAACACTGACACCCAGCTGGGCAGTTTTCAACCTCCTCCTCTTCCTCCTCTTTCTCCTCCTCTTCATCATCATCATCATTGTCATGGATATTGTTATCAATGTCATCATCGCCTGTGTCAGCCATCATCATGTCATAGTTTCTGAGGAACTCCTTGACATTGATTGGCTGGTAGGGTTTAGCATTTCCAAGAGCCAGTAGGCATAGCAACAGGAACAGCTTCATGTTGATGTTGCTAGGAGACTTTTCTGTAAGGGTAAAGAGAGGCTTCAGAACCAACAGAAAGAGAACCAGACCATGATGTCATTACTCTGAACCAACAGAAAGAGAACCAGACCATGATGTCATCACTCTGAACCAACAGAGAGTCTAAATGCAGAGAAATGTTAGAAGCTGCAAGGTCTTTCTATCCTCCAGCTGCAGGTAGAAGGTCTATGCAGTGATAGCAGGATGGGGGTAAACCAGTACTGGTATACTAGTGCATGGTTGCTTAAAGACAATAGGACTACTCCACCAGGTTGTTAGCTGTGTGTTGCGACCCCCACAGGAAGCTCAACATTCACCCAGCACAGTTTCCATCCAGGAGATGATTCAGTGGAAACTCTACAGCCAACACTAATGTTTCTGTTCTTCATTCCTGCCATGCGGGACAACTCACTGTGGTCGCAGGACTGGGGATGGATTCTCAGTCAGCCCACAACTATGTGGTGGTCCAGTACCCTGCACAGCACATACCAGCCAGCCCTTCTCACTGTTCACCCTGTAGCTAAACCCTGTTCACCCTTTATCTAAACCCTGCTCACCTTGTATCTAAACCCTGCTCACCTTGTAGCTAAACCCTGCTCATCTTGTATCTAAACCCTGCTCACCTTGTATCTAAACCCTGCTCACCTTGTATCTAAACCCTGTTCACCCTTTATCTAAACCCTGTTCACCCTTTATCTAAACCCTGTTCACCTTGTAGCTAAACCCTGTTCACCCTTTATCTAAACCCTGTTCACCTTGTAGCTAAACCCTGTTCACCCTTTATCTAAACCCTGTAGCTAAACCCTGTTCACCCTTTATCTAAACCCTGTAGCTAAACCCTGCTCACCCTTTATCTAAACCCTGTAGCTAAACCCTGCTCACCCTTTATCTAAACCCTGCTCACCCTTTATCTAAACCCTGTAGCTAAACCCTGCTCACCCTTTATCTAAACCCTGTAGCTAAACCCTGCTCACCTTGTAGCTAAACCCTGCTCACCTTGTAGCTAAACCCTGTCCACCATGTAGCGAACCCCCCATGTAGTTCTACTCCATGTGTACGTAGTTCTACTCCATGTGTACGTAGTTCTACTCCATGTGTACGTAGTTCTACTCCATGTGTACGTAGTTCTACTCCATGTGTATGTAGTACTACTCCATGTGTATGTAGTACTACTCCATGTGTATGTAGTACTACTCTATGTGGCAGTGGTCCTACGGCTCCCCTCATGGTGTAACTCGAGTATTCCTCACCCCAAGTTGCCCACCAGAGGAGCTGTGCAAGGCTCCTCTGTGCAGGAGAGTCTAGAGACGATGCTTCTACCATTCAAAACATTATAGTCATTCATTTTACACAGATTACTTCTTAAATAATGTATATTAACATTATAGTTTATTAGGATTAAGCAAAAGGTCACCTAAAATGAGTATGTAAAATAGGTTGACATTGTAGTTCATAAGTCCCACAATGTTTTTAAAAATATATATCCATTAATCCATACTTGACAGCATAGCCCTGAAAAGTACGAAAGCATTTGAAGACTAGAGAAAACCGAGTCCCAGCAGCACGAGTAAAGTGTTTCTACAGAGGAGAGGAAGCTGTATATCAAAAGCATCTCCTACCTCATCACCAGGTGGTCTGTGGTGCAGATGGTCTGTGTGCTGGAGGGCTTCTGGGTATCTCCTCTCAACATCAGCTGTGTCCTGGTGTTCACACACAACATCTTACTCTGGTCTACTCACCCCTCCCTGAAACCAGACCCTTGCCTCTGCTGGGACCACCTCACCAGGATGGAGGGCTGCCGTCTGGGCTCACTGGAGGCTTTTCACTGAAACTTGTTCACCATGTGCTTCTAATCTAGGGCTTTGAACTGGTGCCAGAGTAGTTGAGCTGAAGAGGTCTACATACAGAGCAGAATGTAGTCAATATGAGGTCTTCATACAGAGCAGAATGTAGTCAATATGAGGTCTTCATACAGAGCAGAATGTAGTCAATATGAGGTCTTCATACAGAGCAGAATGTCGTCAATATGAGGTCTTCATACAGAGCAGAATGTAGTCAATATGAGGTCTTCATACAAAGCAGAATGTAGTCAATATGAGGTCTTCATACAGAGCAGAATGTAGTCAATATGAGGTCTTCATACAGAGCAGACCATAGTCAACCTGAACGCCTCCACAGACAGGAGTTTTTCTCAATGAACGCCTGTCAGCATTCTGTTAGCATTCCAAGCACGTGGATCTCACATCCTTTTCACACGCTTTCGTCTGTTTCATGATTTATTTCTGCTTTAACCTTTCATTTATTTACAACGTCAGATGTTACATACTGTCCCAGTATCCAAGGGTTATGTGTTTATATGTAACAGAGCAAAACATAGGTTAGTAGTAGAGCAGATAACAGACTAGTTAGTAGTAGTAGTAGTAGTAGTAGTAGTAGTAGTAGAGATTATTGGTTAGCTATAGACTCAGATAACCACCTGGTGCTCTCGTCATATTCTTTCCAATAATGGAAATGTTAGCTCATTGCCCCTGTTTGGTTTTATTTCTGTAGACAACGCTTGCTTTTTCCACCCTGGTATTTAGTGCTGAGAACAGCAGGAAGCTGATAACTATGCTCTGGCTTGGCTCACAGGCAAACCAACATGGCAGAGGGTCTGGCCTGTGGTATCAATAGAGCTCTTGAGGTTGTCATATTTTCCAAACTATCAGTGGTCTATATGATCAGCCGTTCACTGCTGCACAGAACACATCCCATATGCATTAGAACCTTTGTAGTTCCTTCATGAGACCAAAACCCTGACAGATCGATCATCAATAACAATAATCATCAATAACGACCACTGACAACCAGATGTTTAGAGCAGGACCTCCAGGTGATGTTACCTGGAGACGTTTAGAGCAGGACCTCCAGGTGATGTTACCTGGAGACGTTTAGAGCTGGACCTCCAGGTGATGTTATCTGTAGATTTTTAGAGCAGGACCTCCAGGTGATGTTACCTGTAGATGTTTAGAGCAGGACCTCCAGGTGATGTTACTTGTAGATGTTTAGAGCAGGACCTCCAGGTGATGTTACCAGAACCCCCAGGTCCTATAGTACCCAGTACAGATAGATGTCTGGACCAGGACCCCAGATCCTATAGTACCCAGTACAGATAGACGTCTGGACCAGGACCCCAGGTCCTATAGTACCCAGTAGAGATAGACGTCTGGACCAGGACCCCAGGTCCTATAGTACCCAGTACAGATAGATGTCTGGACCAGGACCCCAGGTCCTATAGTACCCAGTACAGATAGACGTCTGGACCAGGACCCCAGGTCCTATAGTATCCAGTACAGTAGGACTCCAGGCCGCATGCCAGCAGTTCTGTAACTATTGAATGGAAACTGGTGACTGGACATGAGTTTACAGCCTGTACTGGAATACCACCCGACTTGGTGGGACAACTCATATTTTCCAGACCATTAGAAATCTGTTGGATGTTTCTTAAATCTTCAGGGATGGTTGGGGAGACCTGGTGGGAGGGGTGCTTTTGTGTGTTAGTGTTCTTTTCTCACAAGACGGAGACTTGTGGAGACTTGTGTGATTTTATTCAGCAAGTGAGCAGGTGTTTAGGCAAAGAGAAGACAAGTCATTTGGATACTAAAGGTATTTGTTGTACAAACGCGACTTGCAATGTGTTAGAGTCGGGGAGGACTGGACTGCACACAGCTCAGCTGTTTGTTGGCACAATTCATTCATTCCTTTTTTGTTCACTTGGTGTATTCCCTGTTTTTCCTTGTTGTTTCACTGTTTCATGAATGCTTCATATCCAAAAATATTAATAGTCCATTGATATTCCAATCACTAAAGATGCAGGCTTTAGGTAAAAGTGCTAATTTGATGGTCTTCAACAAGGCTCTTCTGGAGTGGAGAAGCATCTAATGTTCCCGTCTGGGTTAAGTACTATCAATGATATATATTGTGCACATGACAGTGCAGGCGGTGTTCATCCTGATGTAGAACACAGATGACGGCTCCTCTTTCCTCCAAATGGCTCTCATTTATACACGAGTGCATGAACAAGGTCTGTTGACCCGCGGCATGCAGCATCCCTAGCTCTGCCCTGGGAATCTGGTTCTTTGGTACAGTACCAGGTCATTTGGCTAAATGTAAATATAATTACAACATGTTGTCTTGGAACATTAGCACAACGACGTGTTGTCTTGGAACATTGTCATTACATGTTGTTTTTGAACATTATCATTACATGTTGGGCAAGCTCCAGTCTTTGTTGTTTGTAATTTGTAGTTAGCCCGTTGTTTGTAGTTAGCCTGGTGGTGGACAGGGTAATTAGCCTCTAGTTAGCCTGGTGGTGGATGGGGTAGTTAGCCTGGTGGTGGACGGGGTAGTTTGCCTGTTGTTAGCCTGGTGGTGGACAGGGTAGTTAGTCTTGTGGTGGACAGGGTAGTTAGTCTTGTGGTGGACAGGGTGGTTAGTCTTGTGATGGAAAGGGTAGTTAGCCTGGTGGTGAACAGGGTAGTTAGTCTTGTGATGAACAGGGTGGTTAGTCTTGTGGTGGACAGGGTGGTTAGTCTTGTGATGGACAGGGTAGTTAGCCTGGTGGTGGGCAGGGTAGTTAGTCTTGTGGTGGACAGGGTGGTTAGTCTTGTGGTGTACAGGGTAGTTAGCCTGTAGTTAGTCTTGTGATGGACAGGGTAGTTAGCCTGTAGTTAGTCTTGTGGTGGACAGGGTAGTTATTCAGTCTTTCCTCTGTGGTTTGAAGACTACGCTGGAGGCAGAGCGGACACAGGAGAAGCTGCTTGGGGAGATGTTGTCAGGACTTAGCTGGTTGTTCTCCAACCTCACAGCCACCAGGGTGGAGTCTGCTGCCCCACCCGGCTCACACAGGCTCTCCTCTGGGATGCTCCTGGAAGAGTATTCACAGTTTACAGACCAGACCAGACCAGACCCCCCCATCATTACAGTTTACAGACCAGACCAGACCACCCCCATCATTACAGTTTACAGACCAGACCAGACCACCCCCATCATTACAGGTTACAGACCAGAGCAGGCCAGACCACCATTAC
>OMOU01076663.1:5928-16766 GCA_900312585.1 Malacocephalus occidentalis | reverse complement strand
AAAGGATGGATTGGTTAATGTGCTTCGGTTAAAGTTTTATTTTAATAACGCTTCAAACAGCCCAAGTACAAGGGGGGGGGGAGAGTCAAGACGGCCGAGTCTTGGTTCTCGAGTCAGACTCGGTTATTGCGGCAGAGCTTCACACACACACGCATGCACGCACGCGCACGCACGCACGCACGCACACGCACACGCGCACACACGCACACCAGACGGACCACAGAGCACTTTTTGTCCGGGCAGCATCTCGTAGCATTAAGGACTGAATACACGTCAGCAGATTTCATTTCATCGTCATGATCGTAACATAATGGGCGGGTTTTTGTTTTTTTTGTTGCAGGAAGCTGGACGTTACGGCTGTGGCTCTATGGCGCCACCAGTGTGTGAGTGCTCTCTCGGTGGAAACACAGTCCACTTAAGTTGCGATGAAGACACGTGGTTTTGAATGCGTTGGGATACTTTACATTGGCATACAACGAAAAGAAAAAGGTGGTTTGTACATTGTGCAACGTTTTAATGCCAATGTCAAGTCAAGTCAATTTTATTTGTATAGCCCTTAATCACAGTTACAGTCTCAAAGGGCTTTACAGGCCACATCAGCCAAGTGATCATTATGACACCACCCCCCCCTCCCCCGAGCCCAAGCCCCCCTAAGGGCGAGAAACGACTCCCTTAATTAACAAGGAAGAAATCTCGAGAAGGAACGCAGAGTGGGGGATCCCTCCTTCCAGGGACGGTTCGGAGTGCAATGGGTGTCAAGTGGGCATAGGAAGAAGGTGGCAAAACATAACAATAGCACGGTACAGATGGTGATACATTTAGTAATGTTTGAGATGATGCTGGCTGGACAGATACCAGAGTAATTATTCCATTGGATTTGGCATGATTACATTTATGTGAAGAACCGTGTGCTCCCGCCAGAATGTACAATAATCTCACTATCTTACTATTCTACTATCTTACTAAACTTACTATTTACATACATAACAAAAAAATAGAAATACACATTATGTTTATGTGAAATGGCTCCTCCAGGTGATGTGTTCTTATTTATTTCTTTTTCTTTTTAAATATAAAAAAGGTACCAAAACCGTACCATTACCGTGGCCCAAAAACCATGACACCGAACCGTGGGCCATCTGTACCATTGCATCCCTAATGTATGGCACTGTCCAGTGAGACCACTGGACAGCAGTAAGCAACTATCTCGGTGTAATGGCACACGTAATCGATTACAAACAGCAAGTGCACCCGTTCGCGTTAGCTGTAACGGAAAACGGATGAAAGGCATTTTGCTGAAGCATCCTCTAGCCAATTTAGTGAAGCTGCAACTTCAAGCACTATCTGTAGGAACAGACAGGGCTCGCAATGTGATGCCGGCAAGAATACTACCATAGGATGTCCTGTGTAGCGCACACGATACAGAGGGTAATCACAGTGACTCTCCGGGATAGTGGGTTTGTCGATACTTTAGCCAAGCGTGAGAAAATTGTCAGACATTTCAAGCACAGTCCAGCAAACACCGCAGAGCTGAAAGTTCAGCAAGCCTGTAATTGGCAAGAAGAGGAGTCACCCATCCAGGATGTACCAACGTGCTGGAATTCAACTCTGGAGATGATAAAGCTGGCCCAACACAACAAAGATCCACCGAGGCCACAAGTTAACCATGCTAACCTCAGCTGAATATGGAGGTTGGAAATACTGCTGGAGCCATGCAGATAAAGTGATTTCCCTATCCTCTTCAATTGTCATTCATGACAAATCCAATCAGTATAACATATTGTTGCATTTTGGAAATCAATTTAGGCCTGTCCCCTAAATGGGAGTTAGGGTGAAAAGTGGTCTTGTGTGCTTGCAGGTCACTGAGTTCCTGGGTAGTGACAAATATGTGTCCTCTGTGCTTCTGCCTGCACTGTAATGAAGTCTCAGATGTTGACCCTGCCTATGTAGCGTGTTTCAAGGCTGCATTCACAGAGGACCTAAACAGATGAAAGGAGAACACAAACATGTCGTGGCTTAAGGTAGAAACAGCTCTAGGGGCCAGATCCAAGTACCTTAGGTGCCTGCCCAGAGCAGAGAGGGACATGTCATGATGGTATCATAAAGTACATAACCCTCTTACCAGTTAGAGATTATTACACCACACATGGATTTGTTTTATCTCCCCCCCACAAAATGCTACATAAAAGTAAATACTAAATACTATATTACTTTGATTCATTATTTGAAGCGATTGACACCACTAATATATAATATACAAAAACAATAACAAGCAGTAAAAGGACAATGTAACGAAAAGAAAACATGTGCGTTAATGTAACACAGTCGTGTCCATAGGGGGTGGGAATCGTTGGGCATCAACGGGGGTCCCGATGTTGTTAATGAGCCCAGTTGCCATGGGTGTCGAGCCTCAGCCATTCAAAATGGCTCCCAAGGATCCTTCACTCACCGAAGTGAAGAACCAATCACTGGTCTACTACTATGAGGACAATTCCCCATTTTGTTTTGTTTTATCCTTTTCTAATTTACTTTCCTTTGATAATGTTAATTGACACCAATGACTAACGTAATGACCTCATATGAACAGACAATGAGATCAATTGATCTAATTGGCTGCTTATCCAGTCCTAAAAAAATGTTTGGATATTAATGTTACAATATATGTAACATATGTAGGCCTACATATGTTACAATATATGTAACATATGTAGGCCTACATAATGAGCACAATATCAAGTTACTCCACAAACTTGAATAACTGACGTTGATCAGACAGCGCAGTTTATTCAATAGTTTGTTTGTCCAACAATAAGATCTGTTTATTCCACACAGGATAAACCATTGGTGGAGCAGCTGCAGCCTGTTTGTTAAAATGTTTCTCATGCCTTTATTTGACAATAAAGACACGCTCTATAGGCCTAGAACTATAGATTAGCTTTACTTCCTCACAGCGTTTGGTGGGCGGATGCGTCACTTTTGCTAGCATGTGTCCGGGCCGCGCACAAGCGTATTTAAAGGGAGTGCGTGCTCGGGAAGCCCCTACCGGTCCATGGAGAGCTGGGCCACCAGCGTGACGTCCGCGTGGTCGGCGCTGGGCTGGTGCTCGTAGTGCAGGAAGTAGAGGTGCGTACGGTGAACCGTGAACCGCTCCCGCCGGAACTCGTAACACGGGTCATCCTCGTCCAGCTCTGACAGGGTCTTCTGAAGCTGGAGGGAAGGTCGTCAAAGGTTATTCGTATCTTGTCATTGTGCCGTCTTGTTTACTTTGTTTATATTGTCATCTTCTATCGAGTCTCTTTTTTGCTGAATCTTTTATCTCAAGCCACTTGAATGTTTTTCATCAGAAGAGGTACACTGGGGTTCAAACCCAGAGCCTTTCCACTAAATGTAAAACATACCTAAACATATTTAAAGTATCTTTTAAAAGTATGAACACCAAAGTGCAGGGATATGAAGAGTGTCATTGTATCCACGGCTTTCGATAGACTCAAGTACTCATACAAAATAAAACACAGGAAGTGTTTCTCACTTCTGTCACTAATTTGAGTCAATCAGGCAGAGGCAAACACAATGACCCCTTTAGCATTTCGGCCGTCATTAGCTTTAAGCGTTGGTGTATAGTTTACGGTATCTACTCTGTGACAGAAAAGCAATCATTTAATCTGAAAACCTGTCCAGCAACCAATTCCACATCACTGACCTTCAGAAAGGCTCAACACAGTGGGCAGAGTGAAACAGAAGTGAAAAACCTTACTGCTGCTAAATGATGACTTCCCCACATTATCACATCAGCCACTGATTGCTAAATTATTCAGTAAGGAATAACCTGCATGACGATACAGTATATTAGATTAGATTAAACTTTATTGTCATTGCACAGAGTACACATACCAGTACAATGAAATGCAGTTAGCATCTAACCAGAAGTGCAAAAGTAGTAGCAACAGTGCAACAGTATAACAGAGAACAGTAACAGTAGCAGTATGGGCAGAATATACAGAGAATGTACACCATCTACAGGGATATACTGAATCTGCGGAGTGCATATAGATATGTCTACATAAATATATATATGGTGGATGCTATACATGTACACTACAGGCAAAGAGATACATTGAGGTATGTACAGTATGGACAGAGGTATACTCAGTAGTGCGTATACACTGGGGTGTACAGCGATGTATATACGGCGAGCAGTGCAAGTGTCTGATGGGTCCGGGTCCGGAGTCAATGTGCAAATGTAGGATCTGCAGAGAATATACGGAATCTACAGTGCATATAGTATATGTTCATAAATATAGATGTATGTGCAGTATGGACAGAGGTATATGCAGTAGTATGTATACACTGGGGTGTACAGCGGGGTATATCCGGGGAGCTCAAAGTGTCTGACGGGTCCGGAGTCGACGTCTGACGGGTCCGGAGTCGCCTGTGATGACTGTGATGCAGTTAGTCAGGATGCTCTCGATGGTGCAGTGGTAGAAGTTCACCAGAATCTGAGTGGAGAGATGTACCTTCTTCAGTCTCCTCAGGAAGAAGAGGCACTGGTGAGCCTTCTTGCCCAGGGAGGAGTTGAGGGACCAAGAGAGGTCCTGGTGACACGCTCAACCTCTGTTCCATTGATACGGGTTGGGGAGTGTGTGACACCCTTGGTCCTCCTGTGGTCCACGATGAGCACCTTGGTCTTCTTGGTGTTGAGTGCCAGGTTGTTTTTGGCACACCACGCTGTAAGGTGCTGGACCTCTTCCCTGTAGGCCGTCTCATCGTTGTCGCTGATGAGGCCCACCACTGTAGTATCGTCTGCAAACTTGATGATGGAGTTAGAGCCATGCTCAGGTATGCAGTCGTAGGTGAACAGGGAGTAGAGCAGCGGGCTCAGCACGCAGCCTTGTGGGACACCGGTGTTCAGGGTAAGTGTTGAGGAGGTATTGTTGTTCAGCCTAACAGACTGAGGTCTGTTGGTGAGGAAGTCCATTATCCAGTTGCAAAGAGAGGAGTTGATACCCAGCTGAAGGAGTTTGGATATCAGCTTGGAGGGGATGATGGTGTTGAATGCTGAGTTGCAGTCGATGAACAGCATTCTCACGTAGGTGTTCTTGTTGTCCAGGTGGGAGAGAGCGGAGTGTACTACCGAAGATATGGCATCCTCCGTGTCATATCCGCATATGATCTGTATGCGGGAGTGTGCTGTTAATCAACAGAAGCATTAGTCTATCGTGGATATATTGAACAAAATATTTCTTTGAAATGTAAAGCTTGTTGGCCTGCGGGAGAAAACAATCAATGTATAAAAAGCATGTATACACTTGAAAGGCGGGTCTCTAATGAACCAACATACAGATACACCTAGGGCTGGGCGCTTTGGCAAAACATAATAATATGAGACCGAGTCGAGGCAGAGTGAAAATGCAGTTGATTCCGAAACGAGACTAGTACTACAACACTAGATTACAGTAAGAGGATAGCATTTTCCTTCCATTCATTTCCGATTGGTTTTACTGTTTGTTTTATTTGTTATGAGACTCTATTAAACAAGGAATAAAACAACTGCGTTATATAAATTCAGCACAAGCTGTATTTTCAAAGACAAAAGGCTACATACACAACAGAGGTTCCACACAGTCACTCTGTCGTGTAGTATGGAGCGTTTTGAGCAGAGGACAGTAACAATGTGAATGTAATGAATTAGGATTTCCATTTTGGGCCACTTTTACTTCAACTCCACTACATTTCAAAGTAAAATATCTCACTTTCGACATTTTGCAACATCTGTCGTTCCCTCTAATGATTGAAATAATGTATTATCTATGGTTTATTTTGGCTAATTTGCTTTTACCTGTTGCACTTAAAATAAGATAACTTTATTCATCCCAATAGAAATTCTTGAATTCCCTATTAGATGTTACATGCCAAATTTACATACACCATTTACACCATGTATACATACGTGTTGTTTTTGTGTTAATAAAGTTTAACATTTTAAATAGATCGTAAACAGAAAGTGCGCGTGTAATTTCACAGCCTCTCAGATCTCTCTCATCAAAATTGTTCACCTGCATATGTTGACTGCTGATGATAATATTCATTGACACCAGCGACGACCTTAATGATCTTATATGAACAGATCCTTGTGCCCAGAGTGACATTAGAGCTGAGAGTCTCTCTCCATCCACTCTCTCCACAACTGTCCTCTCCTCACAACTACCTCCAGTCCACTCATGGCATGACGTGGAGTGGCATGGCCATTCGTTTGAACATTTCAGAGAATTCGGGGTATAGGGGCATGTTCAGCATTCATAATATAGCACTATAGCAATGTATGAGGAATTACAATTGTCGTCGTCCACCACTGCAGTGGATTAATTTTTTAGATAAATGCCATACATGTACTCAGCAGGTAGGGGCGAGGGCATCTTGTTCAGGGATGTGTACACGTACACTGGGGTGATTTGGGTTCGAACTGGAACCGTTCGGCTGGGAGTCAAACACACGACACAAACCCACGAGCCTCCCCTCGTAGCATGTCGTTTGTATTCGTTTGCATACATTATTTCATGCTTGTCTGAGCATCACAAAATATACGTACGTTCTCACTGTTGTGGTCGGTCTCACTCGGACAACCGAAGAGCTCGCGGCGGAGCAGGTTGCCGTCATACTCGAGGAAGGTCAGGTAGAGGTTCCGGAAGAACTCAACGTGCTTGTTCTTCACGCGCAGCTTCTTCGGCGAGTTCCAGTGGATGACCTGGGAGGAGAAGTACGGTGAGGTGAAATACGACGAAGAGGAGGAGGTGGTAAAGGAGGAGGACGTGGATGAGGGGAGATGGGAGAGAGACAAAGGCAAAGCGTTTTGGTCGAAGAGTGTAGTCCGGGTTGATGGATTCCCTGCATCCTATCCAAGTCCGTACTGTTCAGTTAGAAAGTGAGGAGAGTTTGGAAGGGGACCTCTGCGCCAGTCGATACTTCAATACAGCCCACACTGACGCGTGGTCATGTCGAAAATGAAAGTGGGCTGAGTGGAAAATGTTGTATCATGCAACCCTCGCCATTAGGTAAACTGTGTGTGTGTGTGTGAGGACATTAAGTCCGGGGTCTTCAACGTTTTACCCCCAAGCTGATGGAGAGATGGAGCAAGGACCCCCCCCTACTCTATATATTGTTGCATATTAAACTGGGCCTGGTGCCATGTATAAACATATATAAACCCTCTGGCCATCTGTGGATGGCACACATGCTCCCACATTAGTGATGAGTAGCAAACAACGTATCTAACCTTGGACGGATGGAGGTTGTCAGGCAGAGGTTCATATCAGCCTCAGGCTGCAGTCCTGACCTGTATTTGTTTTTCAGGTAAGTGAGTGAGGGAAATCCACTTTCGCAAAGATATGTTGTTGCAAAAGGCAAAAGCTTTTGCTGCCAATTGTGGGAAGTCTTTCTGGCAAGAGATCTGGAACCGAGTGGTTTAGTTTCTGAATGTACTGTCAGTGGATAGGTCGATGAGCTGATCCTCCTCTGTCACTGTAAGGCGTGTGCCGTCTGCTGCATTGTCTCTGAATGGAAACTGTATCCATGTCTTGTCCCTGCGCCAGGAGTCAGCCTCAGAAAATTAGTTCCGTTGAGCGCAAGAATTGAGCATATTACGGGAGGCGAGAGCACAGCAGAATCTCCCAGCTCATCCACTGATGGAAACATGGAAAATATTCCCTCCCCAATCCGCACCCTCCATCTTCTGATTTTTGTTTAGAAAGCCATTCTGTCATACAGCTGAATGGCATAGAACTGTTAAGTTTGTTCAGCTCAGCGAAAATGTCAGCAAGATATGCAAGTTTGATGACCGCGACATTGTCACTGAAAAGTGCAGCCAGCTCTGTGTGCTTTTGGAGAAGTAAAAACTCCCAAACGGACACCGTTCCATTTAAATGCCATCGAACCTCAGAATGGTACAGTAGCGCAGCGTGTTCTTCTCCCTCAGGAGCACAGAGATCAGAGAAGAGACGCGTTTGCAAAGCTCTCTTCTTGACTCTATTGACAACTTTCACGACCGAGTCCATGCCATCTGACAATTCAGCGCTCATGTCTTTGGCAACAAGAGACTCCCTGTGCAGCATGCGATGCGTCCAAATCACTTGTGGAGCCACACCGCTTACAAGCGCGATTCGTCCACTTTTTAAACCAGTCATGTTTTGTCATTTTCATCAATCACTTTGAAGACTTCAGAACGAGTTGTGCGTTCAGGAAGCCGCTTACAAAAAACTAAAATTCCTTGTGCATTTCCTTTTGATGGACAAAGCGCACATCTGTTGACACATCTGTTGACACATCTGTTGACACATCTGTTGACACATCCAATTGTAATGCAAATGCATCTGCAAGCCTCAGCTACTTTATCGGTCGCATCCTCACATCGGATGCCGTCGTCAATATGGCGAGCAATTGTTGCGCCCGACACTGGAATAGTTTTAATGTCCATATCGTTCCCATACATTGTTTTACACACGTCAGTTGCTGAGGGCAATATTAGCATTTCAAAGCTAGCTGATCAACGTCGGCTGATTTTCCCAACGTCTGTTGACCTTGGAGGGATTTGAGACTCGTTTAGAACGATTCAGCAGGTTTGTCTCTTAAGTGGCTGTGGGTTGTCTCCAGGTGACGCTGCAGCGTTGATGGCTTCATAGATTTGTTTGACAGCACAGTAGAGCTAATGACACACAGTGGTAATTCACCGCCATCTGTCCCCTTGAAGGAAAATCCAAACGTTAGAAAATTGATCTGCATATTTTTGGGTCTTCGCTCGTTTGCGCTTCACCTCATCAGCGGCTACGTCAGCAGCAGGTGCCGCCTCGCCACTTGCATTTCCACCGGTGGTGTCTGAGGTGGAGGGTATCACTCTTGTGCTTGTGGAGCTTTTTGGTGGAGTTACAAAAGGAACAATGTCCATACACTTGGCACAATAACATACTGGCCTCAGTACTGGCTGTTGTGGCTAGGAGCTGCAGTGTTTTAGACCAGGAATATCTTGCAAAAATGATTGCAAAAGGTGAATGAAATGTCGTAGTTTTTTTTATTTGTTATTTGTTCTCTGTCCTGTGTCCAAAAGCTAACAAGCAACTAAACAGTGACTTGTGAGAGAGAATGAGAGTGTGAGTGGACGGCCCTATAGGTACGCACCATCCATCAACCATGAGTGGTTCTTTCAGCTCCTTTTTTATCTTGTTGTCGAGTCGCTGAACGATAATCTATTCAAACAAGAATCTAGTCTAGTTTTCTTCCGTTTTTTTCACATGCCCGTGTGCATACCACAGATGACTGGGTGGATGACTGGGGCAGACGTGCCGAGGCAGTCTCACCTTCAGGTCCGACACATCCTTGTAGCATTTCTCAGAGCGCGTGTGGTCGGACAGCTGCACGTTCCAGAAGCAGGGCATCTGGTGGACAAGGAAGGGGTTCTGTTTGATCACGGCGTTGAAGATGTCCTGCAGTGGGTGAGGAGGGAATGTGAATGTGTGTGTGTGTGTGAGCGTCAACTCAGATGTCAAAAGCAGACAGGTATTATGAAAGCCTCCACTAGGGGGAGAGCTTGAAAACCCATTCGTCTACGCTTCTGCATCTCCCGTGCTTAGTTCACTGATTCTATGACAACCAGCCATGTTAGTTCCTTAGCTTCTTTCTTCAAACTTTGGTTGATGCTGGAAAGTATTTACTACGTGCTTTCAAAGCCCGTTAATAAAACATCATTTGAAATCAAATGTACATTTTGACCGTGGCTATCATAAAACCGGTAACCGCTTCATCCAGTCGTAACACAGTAGTATTCACTCTTCCTTAATTGAGTATTGATGTGATACAGGACCACAACAACATAGTATTACATATGTATTCAAAATCAGGCAAACATTATGATACTCTCCACGAGGAGAGGTCTGCAGAACTCATTCAGATACAAGTCAATGTGTATGATAAATGTATGTGTGCATCTGTGTGAATAAGAGTGCACAGGTGTGTGTGTGTGTGTGTGTGCGAGAATGTGTGTCTGTGTGTGTGCATGTGTGTGTGTGTCCGTGTGTGTGCGTGCGTGTGTGTGTGTGAGCGCATGTGTGTGTATGTGTGTGTGCGTCACACCTGGTCGGCTAGGGAAGTAGACAGCATCCCCATCAGCTCTCTCTCTGCCGTCAGCCTCCACATCTGCTCCCACCTCAGCTTCCGTAAGCGGTCCAGCAGCAGCAAGATCACACCTAGACATAGACACACGTATCATTATTATTATTATTTGTGGTTGTCGGGGAGGGATTCTCACTTCCTGGTGTTTCGGCCAATCAGAAACAAGAAAGGCAACGGCATGCGTTTCCATTTTCCTCATCCTGTAGTTGCATTTGCCATTCATTCTTCCGTGGAACATAGAAGAATGAATGAAACAGGATGAGACGCTATGAAAATGTCATATCACAACTATCATCAACAAAATGATCCAGGTGTTGTTAAAATGTGTTAAATCTGTTCAAGAAAACCGATACACGCACTGAAATCATGTCACCGTGTTAAAACCACACACTGAAATCATGTCACCGTGTTAAAACCACACACTGAAACGATTTCACCGTGTTAAAACCACACACTGAAATCATTTCACCGTTAAAACCACACACTGAAATCATTTCACCGTGTTAAAACCACACACTGAAATCATTTCACCGTGTTAAAACCACACACTGAAACGATTTCACCGTGTTAAAACCACACACTGAAATCATTTCACCGTGTTAAAACCACACACTGAAACGATTTCACCGTGTTAAAACCACACACTGAAATAATGTCACCGTGTTAAAACCACACACTGAAAC
>OMOU01076650.1:0-11045 GCA_900312585.1 Malacocephalus occidentalis | reverse complement strand
ACGGGTTCGACCATGGGCGTCTTTCATGGCCAGTTAACCTGTTAGCTTTAGTCTAACACCAATTGATTGTTGAATAGAATAGCCTACTAGTGCACCGCAGGATACAATTGGCCCATACTAGGTTAGAGGTTCAAGTCTTTTCACTGCGTTACACGGATTGCAGCTTTTATACAAAACCCCTTTCCTCAGAAACCTGAGCCTGGATCTATAGAAAGACTCTTTATGTATCCTGTTCTACTTGCAGAGCTGAGTTTTTAGTCAATCTAGTGGTGGCCTAAATCCAGTCCAGTTTGTTGATTGTAACGCTTGCCAGCTCGCCCCTCCCCTCATGTTTTATCTGCTGCTAGTGTGATCCATTTAGGCACTCCTCTTTTGAAACCTTAACACGTGATACCATTGAGAAACATGTCTACTGGCAAACGAAGGGTGGAGGTAAAGTATTATGTGAAGCACAGGGGTGTGTCTCACAATGAAGAAGGCTGGAGCCTATAGATTCTGGTGACAACAAAGTAGCCATCACTCACTGCGTGTCATGTTGGGCCCACATGCGTCCTCAAATCTGCCTTTAAACTGTGCTTGGGGTTTCTGGATTCAGTCTAAACCAGAATGATTCTATGCATAGCTAACATTACTGCCAAGTCTTAAAACACTCACGCAGGGCAATGGAAAGAACCAGTAAGACTCGATGAATTGAATGGGGGAATGAGAAAGTTGAAGGTTTTTCCACGTTCACGATAAATTGTTGCATACAAAAGTGTTAATTTGGGGACAAACAAAAGGGACATTTCTAGCGTGAGGCTTGATAGGCGGGCTACAGAGAATATTTGTTGCGGACTTTAATCTCCTCAAAGAGAAGAACCTAAACAAGAAATGCGAACAAATGTTGCTTTTTTTTTTTTCTGCACCCAATCTGCCACCACGCCCTTTATTCTTGTACCTTTGGCTTTGTGTGTACTCGGTATTTTAGAACAACAAATTGAAACGTCTTAAATAAATAAAGGGCTTTTAAAATGTTTGTACGACAGTATTTTGATACACAATAAAGTTGTCTACGTATTTTTCTGTCAATCGGTTTTTCTGTCAATTGTTAAAGAATATTCAGTTCACTGAAAAGATGAAAACAAATGTTCTGTATCAAACGAGCCTCGTCTTACACCAACTGGTTCATTGTTTACACTGTAGATTACGGGAAATGAAAGCCTTTCTTGGTCTGGAGCTGGAGGTCATTCCACTGCCAGATGGTGCGATACTTTCTGTATTCTGGTGTGAACACTAGTCTGTTTTAGAAAATCTGCGTTTACATTGCCAAAGCAAATGAAAAAGACAAGTGTATATAGAACACCATAAAAGGTCAAAACCATCACACACACACAGCTGGATCTACTGTTTAAATATTTTGAACTGTGCAATAGTCTATGGCTATGTAGGAGTGGTGTTGGTGTAAGCATTGTATTCGATAATTGCGGTAGTATAGTTGCTACTTTAGGGATGGTGATTAATAAATTCAAATGTATATTAATCTAATTAAGTTAATTACATTCGCTGAGATCAAGTAAACTTTAGATGGAGTTCTCCTGACATTGGCGCAGTATTTACCAAGGTGTGTCCGGCATGGGCACAGATCCAGAGGTGGAGCCACGCCCACATGTGCATTGTCCAGAGGTGGTACCACGCCCACATGGCCATGGTCCAGAGGTGGAGCCACGCCCACATGGCCACGGTCCAGAGATGGAGCCACGCCCACACGGGCACGATCCAGAGGTGGGGCCACGCCCACATGGGCACCGGTCCAGAGGTGGAGCCACGCCCACATGGGGACCGGTCCAGGGGTGGAGCCACGCCCACGTGGGCTCCGGTCCAGATGAGGAAACACGCCCACATGGGCTCCGATCCAGATGGGGAGACACGCCCACATGGGCACCGGTCCAGAGGTGGAGCGACGCCCACATGGGCACCGGTCCAGACGTGGCACCACGCCCACATGGGCACCGGTCCAGAGGTGGCACCACGCCTCTCTGCTCCACTGCTCGTACTGCGGTGGCTCTCGAGCATTCAGCTAGCAGTGATTTGGAAAGGTAAGAAAGCCTATCTTCTTTACTTTTATCAAAACGACGTGTGAGGGTGCGCTTAAAATACTAGGCTACAACGATAGTTTCTAAAACATTGGAGCAACCTTTTTTCTTTTGATAAAACGGCGAAAGCGAAGTACAAAAAGAAATGAAACGAGATGAACGAAATGATCGCGGGGTTTACATGAATCGTAATCGTAGTCGTAGAATGATAGGCTATACTTTTAGTACAGTATATTACTACTTGTCCTTCCCGCTAACTTTGCTTAAAGTAACTATTGGCGGATCATGCCAGGGAAACATCTTATGAATTGATTCGCCGAATCGAAGTAGCCTAATTAAGCCAAGTTTGAAACATGAAGCATTAAACATTTATCCCAAACCACCCAACCGTTTTCACTAGCTACCATTTGATTTACCAACACTTTTTATACTTTTAAATATAGTTTAGTTTTGCCTTTTGTTAAGCCTACTCTGATTTTTTAAAAATAAGTTTTAAATCCAGCCATCCTTCCCTCCAGTCAATGTATCTCTCTCTTTGCAGATGTCTTTGAGTGATAAAACAGATGCGGAGATCAGCCAGTTGCTCTCTGAGTACGGTATCAATCATGGACCCATAGTTGGTAAGTTGCTATCCTGCATATTGCAGTTATATATCTGATGGCATAACAACATGGATCCTATTCACATTTTAACTCTGCACCACCGAGCTAAGTTTTGCATGGCTGGGAATGTGAAAGTAGTAGTAGTAGTAGTAAGACTATTCTAATGTGTTTTGCCAAAGACTCGACTCGAAGACTGTATGAGAAGAAGCTGATAGAGGCCATGGAGAACAAGGCAGAGGAAGCGCCATCTGACAAGACCTACTACAGAGAGGAAGGTAGGAGTCGTTCGACGGTCAAATAGGCTAATGTGGGGAATCGGTCCGTGTGTCCATCTGCACTGTGTAACAGGTTGTGGGTGTCACGACTCTTGAGGAATTGTCAGGAAAATTCAAGCTCAGCAGTTGTGTTGCAAATCTGACAGGGCAGAGTTCTGTTCAGCACAGTGCCTCAGGCCAGGATGCTCTTTAAAGGGCAAGGCAGTCGCTGTTTGAAGACAATTATGTTGTGCTAAATCGATCCAAGCAAAGGTTCCAAAACAGAGGTTTGGAAAGACTAGGTTCCATAGGAAGTGCAAGAGGAAGTGCAAAAGTCGTGTCACACTCACTCAAGGCAGGGTGCGCAGCAAAACTACCATGTTGGAAAAGCATGTTTAGCTGTTTATCAACTTCATATTAGATTAGATTCAACTTTATTGTCATTGCATACCAGTACAACGAAATGCAGCATGCAGTATATGTTTTAGTAAAAAAACAACAGGAGCTGTTTGCACTTTTCACACACCCCCTAAGTGGTGACACACGACGCCACGATGGCTGGTTAATCATGTGTGTCTTGGATTACCCGAGGCACCACAGGTGTGCAGACTCACCCAGCCCCGGAGTCTAAACAGCCTGACTCAGGGCCAGGTGAGGCTGCTTAAACCAGCCATCAAGCACACACACACACACTCCACATGCCCAATGAACACCCCGCCACCCAAGACTGTCACACAGAGTTAACATGCCCATCAAAATGATCCCTCTTTCCCTCCCGGAGCATGGGGCCTTGGGTTGCTGTGCAGCCTCCACTGGGCTCTACCAGCGAGTGCTGCTGCCAACGAGGGGGGAGGGGGGGGACGGACGGACTGTCTGTCAACACTGCTGGGCTCCAGTGTGTCTTCAGGCGGCCCTGCGTGTCCCTTTCTGGGTCGGAGAGGCCCCCCCATTGGGCGTCAGTGGGGCTCCTCTGACTTAAATGACAGAGGTTGATCTTGTCAAACCAGTTTATTGGAGTACTGGCAAGATGATAAAATCAGAGCCAGCCAGGTAGTAAATGCTGACACGGCAGAGCTCTTTTCTGTGTGTGTGTGTGTGTGCGTGTGTGTGTGTGTGTGTGTGTGTGTGTGGTGATCACCCAATGCACCACACCAGGCGTGCATTCTCACACCAGCCTGACTCGGGGCTGGTGAGGCTAAACCAGACACCGATGGCAATCACACACACTGCACACTATAAAGAACTCTGATTATACCACCAGCCGTGCCTCGCGCTTTCAAAAACCGTCCGGAATGGCCCCACGTGAAATCACAAGTGGGAGTGTCCAAGTATGCTATATAGATCAGTCTACCAACCGTTAGGCTGATCTATCCCCCACACCTGGCGGTATAATGTGTCTCCTTTAATGTCGTCATTTCGACATATTTGGGTGACATGGCGGACTTCATTATTTTGCCGTTTATTGTTCACAATTATAATAAGAGACATTTTTGACTTTGTATAATTATGAAGAAAGGAAGGTGCATACAGCGTATGTTTGTCCAGGTTAACGTCCTCACTCTGTGTGTTTGTTTACAGTGGAAGAGGTGACCTATGTGTCCTACTCGACGCAGGTGAGCGATGTCATTCTTGAGTGCGGCCGCCATGTTGTTATTCTGTGTCTCACTGTGTTCCACGATGTTTTTCCGCCACCCAATCTTCTGTAATTATCTCCTCCTATATCATTTGCGGTATAATCTCCATGCTAAGCGTACCGTGTAGTCGGCGAGAGTACTATGTGGTATATCCAAAATCATATTTCCATGTAGTATGGAAAACGTTTCACTGAAAGTACCCGGATGGCATAGTATTTCTGGCGACATTCGTAGTGTGCAAAGTATGCACACTCCAGTCACTTGGATAACCCACAATGCATTTCTACAGGAGGACAACCATCTCAGCTGTCTTAATAACCCCTCAAATGCCCTTCATGCCCATTGCAATTGAAAGCATGTTTACGATACATAGGCCTTCATGTTTTTCTAATTATTGCCGCTTGAATTCTGCAATACAGTATTATGTCCCAAAACATGCATACTTCATGTCTCGCATAGTAGTAGTACACCAGAAAGTTCACATTTCTAGTTGTTCTCTTTTCTGATTAATTGCTGTTTATTTGTACTTTAATCACAACCCTGTTGTTGAACTCGACAGGTCACACAGGAAGCTCCCGGGGACGGGTAAGAACAGTAAACAGTGAACACACGCACGCACGCACGCACACACACACACACACACGCATGGACCAAATATAGTTTTGTGGTCATTCTAATTAAATAGCAAATATGAAATAACCACATGGTCAAGCCTAATCTGTATACTCTGTATATATTCAATACTATGAAAAGAGAGTTTATTTTAATTTTTATTAAGAACCGCAATAATAGAACAGCTAGAACTGTCTGGAAGTTCGGAAAAAATCCCAGCACTTTGCTGTAAAGCAGCTTTTAATACCAGGAAAAGGCCATTCTTATCATATAGCACGGTGTTACATATCACCCGGCCTGACAATGGAGCAGGGCTATGCAATAGGTTCTGGTTGCAAGCTGCAGTCTAAGGACCTCCTGCCACAATATGAGGACAACCACAGTATCAGGCAAGGAAGTAAAAAAATACAGCCTTTCTGTTTTGGCTTTTGGAAACATGAAGTCCTGTATAGGATATCTATACTATACTATGCTATATCTACAAGAACACAATAGTGTATTTACACATGATTATTTGATCACGTGTAAATACACAATAGTGTATTTACACATGATGATGTGTAAATACACTATTTACACTTAATCATGTGTAAATACACTATTGTGTATTTACACATGATTATTCAATCGAGAGGGACCCCTCTCAGACCCAGCCTCAGTCCCCTCCTGCTCCTACTTTAGGATGGCTCTCGTTATTATTATTATTAGTTATGTGTGTTCTTCACATTCACCTTACTTTTTAGGCTGAGGCGAAGGGGAAGCTTTGAGAAAGTTGAAGAAAAGGAAATCGATTATCAAACAAAGTAAGTACAACGTGAGCATATTCAGGTATTGCGCTTCGATCATGTTGCCGGAGGCAGGGATCTGTAAGCTTGTATTTGGCTAACAGTGAACAAAACTCGCACTTGCACGAGTAAACAAAAAAAGTTGAATCATCCGGTCTGACACTGACGTTCTTAGAAAAAGTGTTTTGTAGAGGTGGACACATTGTAACATGGCCACTGAAGACATTCACATGTTAAAATTCCACCTTGAAAGCTTCATCCACTCTCCCAATTGAGTTTCTCTTCGGTAGAATTTCTCTGTCGCAGAACAGGAAACAAGGCATAACTCCGCCCCTTTCACTTTTGGATTTCCAGCCCAGGCTTTGTGTCTCCCTCTAGAACTACTGCTACAACATAGTTGGACTGCTGGATCCCAGACAACATACTTTTCAGCTGTTAATAATTAATATTTCTTACAATAACAATGACACAGTAATATGAAATGTTACATTACATCGTTTTTTTAAAATGAATTACAGTATGTGCATATACTATCCATGAAGTGTGGTAAAAACATGAGAATAATCTTTTGATTTCATCACTCACAGTGAGCGTTGTACTCCACGCTCACTGTTACCGTCTTAACACTTACTCTCACCTCACTTTTCACTGCGTCTCTAGGCCGCAGATCCAGACCACCAGGACAGTCACAACTACAAGTCAGAGCAACGTGGTCCCCGTCGAGCCAATCAAAAAGTCCGGAGGTTGCATGGCAACTGTGCTGAAGCTGCTCCTTATGGTCCTGCTGGCGCTCTTCCTGTACCACGTGTACTGTCGCATGGAGAGCAACACGGAGAGTCCGTTTGCAGGTCTGCAGTCATGATGTATAGGCATGCATGGCTCACAGTTAACCTTTTAGATGCTCTAAGATGGGTTTTTTTAAATCAGGTTTAATTTTTGTATACATACAGCGGAAATGTACTGCCTTACTGCTCGTTCTCGTCTTTGGGGTTGGAAAGGTTAAGGAATGTTCCGGTGTCTCTATATGAAACAGAATTCCACTGGTTCCAACATATTTCACAGGATGTGGTCATTTTTCATTGGGAAAGTAAAATCAGCTCTTTTTTTTGCACAGGACTCTCACTTACAAAATGATGCTTTGTTATTGTTTACACGATTAAAGGAATACATTACAACACCCGGAAGTGAATGCTTTTGGACTATTTTGTAGAGATGATCAAATGCACGGTTTAAAAGGTGCTTTTAAAGAAAAAGGTTGTGATAGTTTCCACTAATTTACACGTATCGGAAGTCAGTTTTCAACACAACGCAATTTTACCGTTATATACATTTCATCTCCTGTTAAGCTGCTATTGAAAAGCTGCTATTGGCTGCACTGCACAGTGGTGAAGGTTTCTGACTACTTTAATAGTTTAAAAGTGTCATCATTATGTGGCAGTCAGTGTTGATATTGTGGCAATCCTCCGCAAATAAATCAACGTATGGGAAATACTAGAACTGTTTGTAAAAATATACTTTTATTAATCCATATTATTTTGTAAAATATTGATTCCTATTGCCAGCCACCCCCGATAAGTCATCGCATCAGCACATATACATTGGCTTGTCATCAATAATTTCTTTGATCATATCATACAATTTGCACATTATTACATCCATAAATGTTTTTAGTACGATCGTAAAAATGTTGACATAATATAATGTAATAACTAAATATAAAAAAATAAATGCGCTTTAGTATTTTACAGCGTAATACAACAGTACAGACATTTATTTATTAGACTATTAGACACTTCATTAGGCTCTGTCCTCCATCAGCTGGCATGATCCCCCGAAGCTAGAGGCCCGGGAAACGGATGCCAGAGGTCACGTTGTGGTCATCTTCTATCAGTGGTGTCTTCTGAGCACTGCAGGAAGGGGAGGGGGGGGCATACAAGAGGCATTATTATGCATATAATGTCATTTGTTTTATAGTCTTGTATTGCGCTGATTAAGAACTGTAAAAAGGCAGAGGTGTCCCGTTATTGACCAATCAGAATCAAGTATCTAACAACGCTGTGGTATAAACATAAATAAAAGGTAAGGGTTTTCAAAGTGTGAGACAGTGGGCCTCCCCTCAGAGACAGGTAGATGTAAGACTTTTTAACAGCAACTTTACAGTCACCAAAGTCAATGAAAAAATGTCATCATCACAATGTTGCCTGAATGTTTATTGCGGTATATTTATGGACACGCCCATACAAGACAAGTTCTCTGGTACCATGCCCATAGATATGGGACAGGCCCTGAGCGCTGGTGAAGGCTGTGTTCTCTCCCCGTGTCTCCTACAGCCATCAGAAGTCCAAGTTGTGGGTATTCCTCCAGCCCGTCGTCTGTCCATAGTGAGGCAATGCTTTTGTGGACTAGCCTGCTCACTTCTGTCCGAAGGGTTCTGTTCAGGCGTCATTTGACTGCTGCATAATCAGACCGATAGGCAGCCCGTGCATTACCCCTTAGAAATAAACATGCGCAGACACAGGAATGGTGGAAGTTGGTGGAAATGACCATTTATTGTGTCGCACAACAACTGAGCACAGATTGCACAATTACACTCAACTCTGCAATGACACGTGTGTTGTGACACCACAAAGAACAGTGTGTCACACTAGATAGCAGACACAAGCAGAGGGACAACTCTCTTCTAACCCAGCAAAAGAGGCACATTGAAAATATCTGGTGTTTTTCAGTCGAATGGCAGCAAGGGGTTAACCTAGCAAAGATGAACGCTTGAAACTTGTTCTGTTAACCTAGCAAAGATGAACGCTTGAAACTTGTTCTGTTAACCTAGCAAAGATGAACGCTTGAAACTTGTTCTGTTAACCTAGCAATTATGAAGTGCTTGAAACTATTCAAATATCACTGTACATTTAGTGATATATTGTTGTTTCAACTCCCTTTGGACAAATGTACTTTGGACAAAATGGCCTAAATGTAAATGCTGTCTGTTTCAGCCATTACATAACAGCCACGGGGAGGCCACATGAATACATATAATAATACATTAATACATAAATAAAAGGAGAGCGATTAAAAGTAAAATTTCTTCACAAATATAGTCGAGTAGAAGTGACGTATGTTGCATTAGAACTACATTTGCGTTAATTCGACCAACGTATAGCAATTGCGTATGGTGATGAAGTTCCCAGATGTCCAACACTCAGCCAAAGATGACCGACCAGCAGCATTTCCAGCAGTAGCCAGCGTTGGCTTAGGGGCGCGTGCTCACATACACAATGCAATGGAAGAGCAACTTATTTGGCAAGCTAATGCCAAATGTAAAAAACCAATGTTCATCATGGGCACCACGTTGTGGTGACGTGAAATTCACTGAACCGCCTGCACACTGAAGCGCTCATCCAGTACAGTGTCTAGCAGGGGGGGTAGCTGTCACAAGCTGCCTGTCTGAACTCTGAACAGACATATTTTACAGTGAGAATATCTGTTGAATATTCAATATGGGTTTTGTTTTTTCAAGGTGGATTTTTTCACACTTGTTTTTTTTCACACTTATTGATCAACATGGGAGCGGATGGAAAGCTGTCCATTTATGTGTAAAGTAACACCAAAGATGCGGTTGCCTCTGTTTGTTTTGCCAAACCGGTGTTTCCCTCCGCATTCATGTACTGAAGGTTTTTACAGTTGGTGATTCCACATTGTGTGGCCCCCCGAGACAACAACATACCTTGTTGTCTCTTTTTGCCTCGTATCTCCCTAAATCATGCAGTGGCGTCTCCCAGAAGAGGTCAACCTCACACTTTGAAAACCTGCGGACTTTGATGCTAACATCGGAGAAGTCCCTGGTGGCCTAAAGTAGAACCAGAAGGCCATTCATGAATTACTAGAGGAAGTGTTTGAGAGCTGTGTGTGTGTGTGTGTGTGTGTGTGTGTGTGTGTGTGTGTGTGAACTCAAGGGTCTGTGAGACATTACTGATACTCTATGTCCTCAGTACACAGTTGTGTGTGTGTGTGTGTGTGTGTGAACTCAAGGGTCTGTGAGACATTACTGATACTCTATGTCCTCAGTACACAGTTGTGTGTGTGTGTGTGTGTGTGAACTCAAGGGTCTGTGAGACATTTCTGATACTCTATGTCCTCAGTACACAGTTGTGTGTGTGTGTGTGTGTGTGTGTGTGCGCGCGCACGCGCATGTGTGTGTGTGGCTACCCCATTGCTTCTTCGTGAAAGCCCAGCGCAGTGATGAAGATGTTGATGAGGACTGTGAAGAAGACGAATACTGTCGCACAGTTGTTCATCCTGTCCAGCTTGGCATGCTTCCTGGTGTCGTTCAGATCGTACTTCACTGAGGACATAGAGAACCATGACACCCAGTGGATTATTGACATGGACAGAAGTAGACCAACATGCAGTAGAGAATGCCGTTATTGGAGACTCAGGGATGAATGGGAGTACTCAAAGTAAAGTAAGGGACTGACAGCACAAACATGACAGACAAGTGTCTTTTTTGAGGGGCTCCTCCAAAGGAGACAGGAGGCATGATGGTGGTGAATGATCCGTTTTATCAGAGAAATTGTAGACTGTAAACTGAAAGAATGACGGAGCAGATGGCACTTAGCTAGCTAGCATGGTAGCACTCCCTGAGTGTGTGTGTGTGCTAATGGCAGCCAGGGCCAGGTGGGGCTGCTTAAACCGACCACCGAACACACACACACACACACACACACACACACACACACACACACACACTCACTCCACAACAAGGTTATGGGAAAGTAACAGGAGGTCAGTTAGGAACCGGGGTTACTTGCCGATGAAGACGAGGAGCAGCCCTACGGCCACCTGCAGCATGATGGACAGAGACAGCAGGACGAGGAGGGGGATGTAGAAGCGGTAGCGCGGCCCTATGTGCAGCAGCGTCTTCAGTTGGGAGGAGTTGGCCATCAGGAGTGCCACGTCCAGCATGCTCTGAGCCGCGCTTTTCTTGGTGGCATAGTGGTTCAGGTTGAGGGGCCGGGAACCTTTGGGTGTCCTGTCCATAGGCTGATATCAAGGCAGAATTGAAAACTTGTTACACTCTGTTTCCTAAAAC
>OMOU01076638.1:0-11129 GCA_900312585.1 Malacocephalus occidentalis | reverse complement strand
GTTTCTGGCCCTGCCCTCCTCTCCCCCTCCTCCTCCCCCTTGGGTCTCCTGGCCTGGCCATGCATTGCAGGGATCATGCATCTCCTTTGATTTAAAACAAAAAACAAAAAAACAAAAAAAAAAACTACTGCAAATCAATCCTTTTGATTTGAACAGTTAGATCGGGTTCTCCACTGGGACAATTCTGCTCATTTTTTTATAAATATTTGATTCAATTGTTTTAAGATGCATGTTTCACATTTTCAAATGTTTGACTGCACCTTCTGAACTGTTTTAGGTCAACCCACAAAATATATACATGCCTCCTGCCAACAGTATACATGTATATATACACACACAGATATATTTATTTTGTTTAATGATTGACAGATAGACCCAAAGTGCTATGGGTAGAACACCGATCTAACTGGGAGACGATCTTTACTGGTGTGCTTTTTGTTCTGTTTATTGTACTTTTGTCAAACGTCCTTGGCTCAAGAGCTCATTGGTGTGTGTGCGTCTAGCCCCCTCTTGTGGATACACACACACCAAACTATTTCAACTGATCTTGCTCATGCTCGGATTCTGTGTTGTCGTTTTGCCATTAGTTTGTTGCATCGCCTTGACTTAGCATTGTACATGTGTTTCCCCCCCAGCCAGGCTCTTGAAGGTGCATCAATGTGTTTGTTTGTTTGTTTGTTTGTGTTTTGTGTTTCAAAATGGCTGACTGCATACACGAGAGCATGTTGCCTTGTTTTCCCACTGGGGAACTGGGCTGGAGGGTTGTTTTGATGGCGCTGTGTTCGTGGGCATGTTGGGCTTTGCGTGCGTGTGTGTGCGTGTTTATAACTGTGTACTTTTAACTTGGTGCTCTGTTGCTTTTTTTTTTTTAACCTAACTCTACTTTTGTCGCGCGCTTCTTTGGGCTGGCATGCTGGCACTGCCGCCACGCTCGGTGCGTCCGGAAACACTTTTTACAAACACGGATGGAAATCGTCTCTCTCTCATTGGCTGTCTTTGTCTCGGGCCTGCCCAGTGCCAGCAGTGCCGAGAAGTCCCCCGATTGGTCGGACGAGGAGAGCGGTGCGAACCCCTTCTCCGCCAATGGCGAGGGGAACCCATTCGAGGAGGAGGCCCCCGCGTCCCCCGAGATCTCGGTGCCGGTGCGTGCGCTCTACGACTACGAGGGACAAGAGCAGGACGAGCTGAGCTTCAAAGCAGGTGGGGGGATGCAGGACATATTAACGATTAAAGGGGCCCTATTGTACCACCAGGTGTGAGTGTGATTAGCCATTACCACCAGTTTCAAAATACAAATTGCCGTTGTAACGTTACATATGGCCTAGACGTATGGCCTACCCAGTGGGGGCTGTACCAGTTGGTAAACGAATCTGGTCAGTGTAAATCTAGGTGGACACTGCCACTTGTGTTGTCACTTCATCATGATGCAAATTTTAGTCGCATGCCTTTATAATAATTATTGGTTATTGTGAAACGTTGCACATCACACACACTAAATGTTGCCGAATGAATCTTTCATACCTTTATGTTGATAGACACAGAACCTTTATGTGATGAGCATCTACAAATACATCAATGTATAGGAAGCACCGGTAGAACACCGTAAACACACAGAAAAAAAGTCTAAAAAAACATAAAACCGTTACCATGGGGCCAAAATACTTTGCCGTCAAGGGACGAATTTGAACCAGGAATGACTTGACCAACCTCACTCGCCTCCCCTCCCTCAGGGGACGAGCTGACCAAGATAGGCAGCGAGGACGACCAGGGCTGGTGCAAAGGTCGTCTCAAGGACGGGCACGTGGGCCTCTACCCGGCCAACTACGTGGAAGACCTCCAGTAGAGGACCGCCCACTGCCACCACTACCCGAGGACGGAGGAAATGGAAGGGACAGAAGGAGGAACATTGAGCAGATGACAAGCCGGAGGAGGTGCTGGATAGGAGGAGGAGGCGTTTGAAGAGGAGTTTTTTTTTTTACCCTACGATACCTGCGGGGCGGGGGGTGGGGGGGTGGAGGAGAGCCTGTGATTTGAGATGGACAGATATGGAAAGGTTCAAACACACACACACACACACACACACAAAATATATGTATGGACAAGATCACATGCTGGCCCCCCTACGGTTGTACTGGAACTCATCTATCCATGCTGTTACAAGAGAACGGGAGTGTCTGTTGGAGTTCATGTATAACCGGGTTTATATATTGTTTCAAAAAAACAAAAAAGACACCAAACACTGGGATTGCAGATCTTTTGAATCGTCTCGTGTCAAGATGTTATTTTTGGGGGAAAGGGAGTCGGTCGTTGTTTTAACCACCACTATTAAATCGTTTTTTTTTCCCTAATTCAACCCAGAAAAAAATAAAAAAAATAAAACCATCGCATGAACGCATATGAGTATTGTTTCCAATAAAGTTTTTGATAACTGGCAAGTGCAGTTGATAACTGTTCGTGCAAGAAGCGTTTTCTCCAATATGCTGATGATGGTTAATTACAAACTATTGTGTTCATAAATAGGTGGGGGGGTGCTGAGATATTGATTGACTGAGAGCACAAGAGCCCTTTCCCCCTAATTTACAACCAATCCAATTGTTCCCACAATGCCATTGCCCAATCACAACTGAATGTACGCGCTTTCATTGATTGTACACTTTTTTGCCTTTTTCTTCTGTTCAGGAGTTGTGTCTCTGCAATCTTCTTCCTCACTTCTAGTATAACTGTTCCATTACCTCCCCCCACATGGCAAAACGACTGCTTTAGCGTTTGCCTCCAATCCCAAGTTTTATTTGATTTATTTGTTCAATCCCCGTTCAAACCCATCACAACTTACCCCTGAACCTTGTACTTTCTCACTTGAAATCCCTACATTTTTGTTCTTGCACTGGATGTCAAAATGCCAAGACACAGAGGAATCTTCTAGAAACTGCATTGCATTATTGTCGTCGTCGTTGTTATTAATATTTTAGAAATGTTACAATTCAAGTCAAGCGTGGTCTGCCACAAGCCTGTGGAGTTGAAGCAGTTTCTGCTCACCTGTAAATAGCTTAGATTTCTATGATCAAAATTAGCAAGTTCAGGTCACCTTTGGTTCAGAAATTGAAAACTTTAATTTAAGATATGCCTAAAGTGCTTATGTTTCAACTCAACTGTTGGAATGCTGTGATAAGAAAATCAATTTATAAAATCAATGTTTTATTACAAATGCCTCATGAATTTATTTTTATAAATATGATTTTTTTTTCTTATCTTTCATGGATGGTCATAATTCTCATTGAATGAATTGCCTGATACTGTCAGACTATATGGACGGATATTTGTAATTTCTCTGACGTTCTCTCTGATATGAATTAACGGGTATGTATTGAGCAGTTTGAATTGCTTACATTCATTGAATAGGTATTTGGTAAGGCTATTGGTTAATTTTAATGATCTTTCAAATATTTTGGCTTCAGAACTGTTGACATTGATTGCGTACAGATAGTTAAAGCTAGAGACATGATCTTCATTTGATGCCTTTTACTGCAGTAAGAAATCTTTAAATATTGAGAATGGAGAGGTCTGATATGTTTTCAGGGCATGCACGGAGCACAGCTACCGCTATACTTGCACAACTTCCGTTTGTAATGTTGTCCCACAACATAATAAATAAATGTAACACGTATGTTTCTTGTCCATTATTTGCTATATGCCAGGGACGTTGTCCACGTGGGAGGCTCAAAACCCCCGCTAAATAATGCTTGGCGCGCCAGTGCTGTCCCCAAAATCCTTCATCTGTCTTCAAACTCCATCTCCCAGAATCCTCCGCTACAACAACATGACATCCCGTCACTGCTGACCAATGGGAGTGGAGGCATTTTGTTTCCATATAATGACGTGTAGCACCGAGGCTATTTTATGAGGTTGAAAAAAAACAAACGCCTGCTGTGACTACTGCTGTCTTCGATGCAACTTTGACATTTCGGCGTTGAAGGTAGAGAAAAACAATGTCCGAACCCAGCAAGCATGACATCTCTGCTATATTCAAACGCCTTCGCTCAGTGCCTACAAACAAGGTGAGGGTTGCATTTTGGAAGATGTTTTTTCTTCAATGAGGAAGTAAGACTTGACAGGAATATTTGACACGTCGCACTTTGAAACGAATGGCAGCCGAGTTCATAACCCTCACTCAGAAGACACATGGGAAACGTCAGATATGTGTATTTTGTGTTGATATAGCCTATATACAAAAGCTATTTGACAGAAAGAAATGTTAGGGATATATCGGTTAACCACGGACGTAACGCTGCACAGTCGAAGAGAATATCCAGGCTCTAAATTTTAAAATGGGTATCCCTACTTGAGCAGATGTTTGTCAAAGCTGTTTGACTACACCTTGCTATCTAGCCTATCGGTCTAGATTATACTACATCAGTACACTATGGATTTAATCTTCAGTCTAAACGGCACAAGACTAAATGTAGGCTACTTACCCAATCCAACAGCTGGCATTGGTTGAGTATGCTTATTGGTCCACTTAGGATACCTCTGCCTCATTAATGCTTTATTTGAATGCGTTTTACGTCAGCCTTTTATATGAAAGGCGGGTCTAATAATCTCTTTCTTTGTTTCAGGCATGTTTTGACTGTGCCTCTAAAAACCCGAGTTGGGCCAGCATCACCTATGGGGTGTTCCTGTGTATAGATTGCTCTGGGACCCACAGGTCGCTTGGTGTGCACCTGTCCTTTATCAGGTATTTGTTGCCTTCTGGGAAATTGAGTTTTATATTAACTGTGCCATTTCTACATTCCTGTGCACTGTTGAGAAATGTTTGATGTGCTGCTGATGGGGGGGGTGGGGCTTTCATCCACAGGTCTACTGAGCTTGACTTTAATTGGTCTTGGTTCCAACTTCGATGTATGCAAGTGGGAGGAAACACAAATGGGGTACTTCGTCTTTAGAGCGAGAAAATAAAATCCAATATTTATGTCATAATAAATATTCCATTCTTAATTATGCAATGTGTGTGTGTCTGTGTGTGTGTGTGTATATATCTATTCATTAGTGTATATTGTGTATATACATTGTATTGAATGATGATTGTATTATGTACAGAACACGTTTTTCAACCAGCATGGCTGTACAACCAATGCTGCCAATGCCAAATACAACAGCCGGGCAGCCCAGCTGTACCGGGACAAAATTAAGAACCTGGCGACCCAGGCCACCCGGCGACATGGAACAGAGGTAGCACAGGCATCACATGACCGCCACATGGCCACATCACGTGTCTCCTCTCTGACTGACATCACGTGTCTCCTCTCTGTCTCTGATACAGCTCTGGTTGGACAGCCAGGCACCCCTCTCTCCAACGCTAGCAGACAACAAGCAGGAGGACTTCTTCAGCCTGCATTCACAGGTGTGTATGAATTACTGTTATGATCCCCGTGGTCATATTTTGGCATTATTTGCATGAGTCTCCTCTGTTCGTTTTCATTTTCATTTGTTTTTACATTTCTCTACAAATGCAGCCCATAGGCAAAGTGCTTAAAGCAAGAATAATAATAGTATTTCATACTATTGTGTGGTCATTGATTGTGGTTTTTGGTGGGGGCTGTGCTCTGTACCGTCCAGGACGTGGCCGAGAACCCAAACCTGCCCCAGATGAACCTCAGCACCCCGTCCTCGGAGAAGTCTTCTCTCCGGCCCTCGCTGGAGGACGACGACGGTATGCATGGGTCAATACATGATGCGGAGACCTTGTTCTGATGGTCACATGACCGCAATGGACTTTGATTGAATTACCGTCATGGGCTCCATACTAGCTAGAACTAGTATGGCTATAACTGCGTAATAGTCGGCGAGAGTAAGATGCAGTATGTCTTCAAATATATATATAAATATAAAAATGGTGTACTAAAAGTACCCAGATTGCATACTATTTCCGGAAAAATTCAGAGAGAATTCAGAGGAATTCAACCTATGGATAGTACAGTCGCTTGGATAACCCACAATGCATTTCTACAGGAGAACGACCATTTTAACCGAAACATAAGTAAAACCTCCCATACCCTCGACCAGTAAATCCAATGAGATATGAATACATATGTTTTTAATAATACTGGTATACACTGCAAGACAACAAGTGTATCATTTTCATATTATTTTAATCGTGGTAACCAGGACAATTTGGTGGTGAATGTTGGAAACATTTTTTTTGTGTTTTGCTGATATTTGTCGGGACCATCCCGGACAAACCAGAAGGTCACCTAAACTGCACTGCGGCCTCCTGTGTTGTTTTACCTGCACCCTTCTCCACTCCCATGTCTCAAGCCACAAGTACATGAAATATTAGCCTTTATAGACAGAGTGTTTCTTGAGTAAAGAAAGTGGCGCACTTACTCAAACAAGCAGTTTGAGCTGTGGCATTGCATCTCCAGAGACCAGAGTCTCCAGCCTCTACTACAAGTGCTACTGTGGCTCTCTCTGTAGGGCAGGGTGGACTTACAGGGTTTTGTTTGAAGAGCCAATGGCCTTACGGTTAAAATGGTCGTTCTCCTGTAGAAACGCATTGTGGGTTAGCCATATGCTCTTTGTAATACTTTTTAATGGGCTAAATCTTTTAGCGACTAACCGTGATGGCGACTTTACAATAAACTTGACTCCGTTCCCCTTTCTCAGGGAACAAGGACGAGGGTCCCAGCGTGGACTTGCTCTGCGTCTTTCCGAAAGCCACCCCAGGTGAGACGTTCACCTGCGCTTCTGCCGCCGTTGGTTATTTTAATAGAATAGAATAAACAGACGGACCAACCCCGTCTTTATTGTCACAGTTAACACCACCACCACCCGTGCACGGCGGCCCTCCCAACCCACCACACACACACACACACGCCCCTATAGGTGTCGCCGTGAAATTGGTCCTCCGCTTTTAACCCATCCATGGCCATCTTCCTCCGCGGTCAGGCCAGGAGCGGTGGGCAGCTAGTGCAGCGCCCGGGGACCACCTCGTTCCAACCGCCTAACAGATATTTGCGTTACGTGGTATGTTTCTTATACCAATATATTAACAGAATATACCAATTACGACTTATCACATATCATTCAGTATATTTCATAACAGGTACAAACAAAAATAATAATGTTATATCTCGACATTCATTACAGGAACAATATTTCTCCTACTCTCCATCTACACTCACAACAGTCATTGGGAATTCATGTCCCATTCCTCCAACTTTACCAGACGTGCACGCAGATAAAACACATAGCAGTCGTATTGCACTTTGGTAAACATTCAACGGTCCTCTACTCACAAGAATCCAGCTCTCAAAAAGGGCATTTGGCATTATTCCGCTTCTATTCTGAGTAGCAGGGGGAGGCGGCGTACCTTAACATTAAATGTAATGTCTTCCATCACGTAGACCCTCTCGGGGAAGGCCTTGGCCACCTCCTCCACGCTGTTGAAGTAGTGCACTGGCTCCTTGATGTCTCGGTCCTGCTCCAGCAACTTGAACTGCCCTGAGACCAGAAGACCACTTGATCACACACGCGTGCACAGACTGCGTGCTTCTGCTTGTCCCGAGTGGAACTGTGATCAACACTCTGTGGCGTCTAAAATGGCTTCAAATTATGTTTAAACATAGGCAAAGGGCGAAGGCGGCAAACTGCGGCTGGTGAAATATATCGGATATGGCCTTAGCCTACTTATAGTCCTACTTGGATTTTGGATTGCGTTACAGGATAAGGATGCAGTCACACAATTTGGTCACAATTTATTTAGTGATTTTTTTCATTTTGTAATTTTTCACATTCGTTTTGGTGATATTGGGTTTCCGGTAAGCCTACCGTGTATTTTAAGCCTAAAATACTATTTGTTAATAAAACTACTAATTGTCACCCATAAAATAAAGTGGCCGAACTACTTGGCAGTTAATGCAACCATAAAAAAAGGTTTGAGATTGGCTCTGTGTGTACTGTACTTGTTACTGTAGTCCTATTTTAAAACATCATAAATTAACAGTAGCACTGGTCATCTGTGGTTAACATCCGCCACTTCCTTCTCTCACTTGAAGTGGGTTTTAAAAGGACGAGCATAAAGCTTTTCCAGGCGAAATGTTGAGGAGGACATCACCGATGGCCAGGCGTTCTCCCCACCTACCTTCATAATGGACTGGGATCTCTATTTTGGGCCCGATAACATAGTGTCCCTCTTCGAGGCTGTGGGCCGTGATGGTGGTCCACTGACGGCAGGAGTGGAGTAGGAGGTAGTCGTTGTCCCGAAGCCCTTCCACTGACTCACCTGTGGAAAAGTAAGCCGGGCCACATGATAGATTATACACACACACACGTCACCATTCCACTGACGCATCGTGTACCGGGAAAGCCTGAACCTTTTGACGACCACTTAGCCACTCCAGAAATAGCAATGGCCAGAAGGTTCAATGCTTGGGTGAAACTAGTGGGAAGTGTCTTCAATGTGAAACCGCTGGCAGATCATTTTAATAGACAACGTATATGCTCTTAACATTTGGCTCACTGTATCTAGGCCGCATGCCACAATTGAATTAGCGATGAGAATGAGTATGCTTATGTATACATTATAGACAAACTGCAGTGTTCTTTTCAGAGAAAATTGTTGGTGAAATTCTATCAGCCTGTGACTTAATTAAACAATACAGCAACACAATGAGTCTTTTCTTCATCCAAAAGATCATCACTTTGTGAAAACGCACAAAACTGTCAATGAATATCCTAAAACTCATTAACATGTACAAATGTTTTCATGAACTAGGCTACTGTGTACAGTGCCCAATAGACATTTCCAGTAGTTGTGAATAGCATTGACACTAGAACTAATAGTATGACAATAATGTGAAGACTGAACACAAAATGTATGCATTGCATGTTTCCAGTTTCCAACAAGACATAAGGTCCTCGTGTTAGTAAGTGATTGAATATCAAGCAAACACTGCAGGCTCTTTAGCTATACATGGTGTGTGTTTACATCATTTATTATTCAATGCACACATTCTTTCTTCAAAATGTGACTCATCCTATGCCTCCTGTACGATCAGCATCACGAGTAATTATATATGTATTACCTATTTTCAAGTGCATATTATGAAGGAGATGTAATGCATCAAGGGCAAATTACGTAGGCTACAGGGGACAGCGTATTAGTACGTGAGCGGATAACGTTGCAACTTGCACATTAAGCTGCTGCTGCTGCGACGACCGCGCACGCACGCACTCACGCACACACACACACTGGATGCTCTGTAAATGCCTAACCCGTTTCATGTAATCAGCACTTTTAAACACGGGCTACTTACCGCTATCCAGCTTGACGATCTGAGGCAGTCTGTAAGCGCTGACGAACTGATCTAAGGGCAAGGAAGTGTCGCTCCACGGGACCTCCTTCAGGTTGTTATACAACATTGTCCCCAGCTCCATGTTGTTCAGTTCTCCGCTTACTAGCCCACTGGCTAACCTTGACACAATAGTCGACTGCTTATGCGAAGCTTAACGACGCTCAACATCGTGGATGAGCCATTGTTGCGTGTCTCTGACTGAAATGTCTACGCGGAGTAGACATTTGCAGTGTCGGAATATGGTTATAATCGTACGCGGCCATGTTTGTTTGTTTAACGTTCTGAGCAAGGGAAGCAAGCCTCGAGTAGGAGGACGGGGAAATTACCACTTCCGGTCTGATGGTCAGAGAGAGAGAGCGAGAGATTTTGATTTTTAACAGCACTTTATTTATGTAGCACTTTTAAACAGACAATTCTGTCATTTCCTCATCCTTTGATCATTTACAGCCTTGATAAATAGAAAGAAATACGATATAGAAATAAAATAAAATACACATATTATATCCCTATATATATATATATTAAAAAAAATAAAAATATGAAAAATGTAAAAATGGAAACAATGACAAAAATAACAATCAAAAACAACAACTAAAAAAAAAAAATCCGACAGAAACAGAAAAAAACAACATTACATTTCTCATACCAGTTCATCCCCAAATACCAGTACCTCCTCTGACACTGAGCAGAGCACTCCTTTGTAGCACCAGACACTGATGAACCCGTTCAGGTTATTGATCGCTTTGTAATAATTAAAATCAATGTTCAGTCTGGCTTTCAGCATTTTGATAAGCAGATGCACAGCATCGTGGTCTGACGACTGTTCTACCTTGTTCCTCCGACTGACGTAGACAGACATCTTTGCCCTGCTCAGAATACAGTTCAAAAGTTGGCACTTATTTTTCTCCTTCCGACAATATTTGTAGCCCAATATAAACATGTGTTGTCTGAATATTTCATTGAATGACTTGAACAGTTTGTCTAACAGATTAAAAAGAGGTGTAAGTCTGGAACACTCCAAGAAACAGTGGAAGATTGTTTCCCTTTGTGAGCAGTAGGGACATGTGTGCTCAACATTTGGGTTTAAGATGGAAATAAACGCATTGACAGCCACAATTCCATGTAAAACCCTCCACTGCAGATCACCAGCTTTTTTCATTAATGGTGGTTTATATAGTGCCTGCCACTCTGGCTTCACATTGTCAGCTAGACCAAGGTGAGCCCTACAGAGGTGACAACCTCTCCTGTTCAGCTTCTCTTTATTGAGAACCTTGACCACCATCTTGTATAGAACCTTACCATTTGTTCCCTTTAAAACCCTAGACGACGCATTTTCCCCATCTAAAAGAGGGCCTGTACAGTTTTTAAAATCACGGTGGGGCACGGTGGCACAGTCGTAGTGCTGTCGCCTCACAGCTAGAAGGTCCTGGGATCAATTCCCGCCTGGGACATGGTTGGCTCACCCCATGTCTTCAGTGCTGGGATTTCGTGAACGGCCCTTTCTGTGTGGAGTTTCCATGTTCTCCCCGTGCTCCCTGGGGTGCCTCCATATATATACATTGTATATATAACCCCTCTAAAAACATGGAAGAAGACCGTTGCCTGACCAGCGGCGGTTGGATCGAGGTGGTCCCCGGGCGCTGCACTAGCTGCCCACCGCTCCTGGCCTGACCGCGGAGGAAGATGGCCATGGATGGGTTAAAAGCAGAGGACCAATTTCACGGCGACACCTATGGGGGCGTGTGTGTGTGTGTGTGTGTGTGTGTGGGGTGGGTTGGG